>JAMKQA010000331.1:0-34736 GCA_024699735.1 Posidonia australis
TCTTGAATGATTTTATGTTAATTCCTTAATCACTGATTTTATGATTTAATTCCTTAATCACTAATTCTTTAATGTTGAATGATTTTATGATTTTATCACTGATTTTATCAAGATACGGGCTTAATCTTCAGTGAAGATCTATCATTCTTCACTCTTCACACAACAAGACGGAATCCTTAGAAAGCATTTCCTCACCAACTCAGGTGATGTATATGTTAATATGTTATTTACATTTTAGATGAGAAGAGTGTTTAAGTGTTTTCTAGGATTTTCATGTTTTGTATGCTTAGATATAATTTATAGTTTTATATGCTATTCTCCAAAAGCATTTTCTTTAGAGAAGAGTGTTTTCATGTTTTACGACTTTGACTTCTTATGTCATTTTGTCCTTTAGAAAAGAGTGTTTTCATGTTTTACAACTTTGGTTTCATGTTATATAATTTTGTTGATAAAGTAATTTATAACTTTGGTTTCTGTTTATATAATAGATTGTGAGCATTGAAGATAATAATGTCAGTAACAATAATCAAACTATAGAGGAGAATACAAAGGAGAAAGTGATCACAAATAGTTCTGGTACTAATGCATGCAAGAAAAGAATCAGTAAGGAAAAGTCTGAGAATCAGTAAGGAAAAGAAAAGAACTAATACATAGTTCTGGTACCAATTAATATTGTTAAGTGGGATTGCATGGTAGGTCATATGATATATCCAAATTTTGAAAAAATCCCACTTAACTATGTATTTAATTTTTTTTTACACCACATAACTAAATTATAGTTACCCACAAAATTAAATACTAAATTACATTCTCTCTCTCTCTCTCTCTCTCTCTCAACCCTAACAATAGATTAAAACTAACTCCCGTCGGTCTCCGCCCTCCGGCCTCCACAGTCTAGTCGGCAGTCGCCCTTAGCCCTCGGCCTCCGGCCTTCGCCAGTTCGCCCTCCACCCTCCGCTCCCTCCGCCCTTGCGTGCGGTTGCGGGTTGCGGCCTCGGCGCCTTGCGGGTGCTGGTATGGATGCTTTTCTTGCATCGCCCCTTAGTTTATGATTTAGGTCTCCTGTTTGCTTACAGTCTGTGATCTTCAGAAGTTTTCTTTTCCTTTTGGTTTAGCAACAATGATATGTTACTGTTATATCATCACTTTTACTCATTATTTCATTACATTTCTCTTTGAAAGGCCTGATTTTTTTAATTTTGCTAAATTGATGGCCCGGGTCTCTGCATCTTGCTATCATACAGTCTCCAAAAGTTTCCTTTTTCTTTAGTTTTTTTATTTTTTAGGCGTTGCTGATACTATAGCTTTTTTGTAATATCTGTTGATGATATATATACTCAATGGCACTACTTTCTAGTGGGTAGTATTGGTGGGCATGTTCATCTTGTGACACTGCAAATGTCTATTTCCCTCTGTTTTATGTTTTCCTCCTCCATGTCATAATGTTGAACTGCTCTGTTCATCATTAGCTTCTGTTTCCGATAGATTATTGTATGGGATATTATTTCTTTGGGTTTTTCATATTAATATTTGACGATCCATTTTCCACATTTTGTAGCTGTACTAGTTGTATCCTGTTTGCACAATTATTATTTTCTTCTGTAATTACAATTTAATGCCTATGAAGAAAAGGTTGAGGTGCACCCTTTGATAAATTTGGACACCCCTGCAACTTGTTTTCCTGTCAGCTTGACGTACTAGTAGATATATGTGCTTTGCACATCCCATAAGCAATTTAGGTACATGCTTGTTCCTTATGTGCTTTGTACCATATATTTGTAGTATTGAAATGGATGATGGGAACTTCTCACAAGCAGAGGTTATCTCAGAGCCCATCCAACTGTGAAGTGGAGTTCAGAACTTCAGATGTCACTATTTCAGAATCCATCCAAGTAGTAGAAAATATTAATTAATTATGTAGATATACAAATAACAAATGCATCAATAAATTCTTTATTCTTATGCTGCATCAATTAATTCTGTTTTTGAAGGAACTTTGCTCTCCTTTCTGTGTAGGTATTGGCATATTGCCCCTCGCCTCCGGCCTCTGTGGCTCTACCCAACGTCCGATTGATGAGGTGACGACATTGATACTGTGATACACTGTAACAACCTAATAGGTCTCCTCCGCTCCTCAGTTGCTCCCTCACTCTGCTTCTATGCTAGTGTGCTCTACTTTATGCATTACTTAATATATGACAAATAGTTAAAAAATTAAACTCATGAAGTATGTGAATCTTTGTTATTCAATATATGTTCTGTGAAAATATATTATATTATATATGTTTTGTTAAAAAATATATGTTTAGACAAGCCAGACAAGCCGAATGGCTCGTCGTAAACCTAACGATCGCCGCTCTCGCAATCGCCTCCCCCAAAACCTCCGATCTCACGATCTGCTCAGACAAGCCATTGACTTCGACTGGGTCGCGTTCAAAGCCTGCTTAGAGGAGGAAGACCTCCCTCCGATCTCGTTGCCTGTTAAGGCACATTGTTGATCGGTAAAACCTA
The DNA here is from genome assembly GCA_024699735.1 of Posidonia australis. Lineage (NCBI taxonomy): Eukaryota > Viridiplantae > Streptophyta > Magnoliopsida > Alismatales > Posidoniaceae > Posidonia > Posidonia australis. The sequence continues at coordinate 2,512 of JAMKQA010000331.1, forward strand.
AACTTTCTTGCCCCTTGACGTTCCCTGATCAGGGGCGTCGGGCGGGGAAAGATCTCTTTTCCCCCTTGGATCTGGTGTCTGTCCTTGATCCCTGGCATCTGAGAAATCTCTCTCTTTTTCTCCCCTCACCCCTGTCCTTTGAGGGGAAGTTCGATCTTGGACGGCCTTAGTTCGTATGGATCTGGTCTTTTGACAGTAAATTATGGGCTGTTGCATACTTTGTTTTTAATTCCTGGCATGATGTAGATATAAATGTAGATTGTTTTTACTTTAGTAAGGAATTATCCCCAAATTGGCTGAATACTTTAGTCTCTTGTTCTTTGTGGTCGGATCTGAACTATGCTCGAGGTTCAGAGGTATGCTATCCTATCTCTCCCTCCTTCGTCGGAGAGTCTGTATTTTTTGATAATGATCTGACGCTGACATCCTTGAGGATTGTCCCCGGGGATGTCCCAAGATCCTCTGGATCTGTCCGATCGGAACTGGTATCGGTTTTTCCTGATAGTTCCGACCCCCTTCTTTCCTCTGTTTCGGCGAAACTTTTCCCGCCGGTAGGTTGCCGGGACGAGATTTATCGTCTCTGTTTGGAAGAGACGGAGAAGTTAAGCTCCTCTGACTTGTCAGTCTGCTCTGCAGTTTCGAGTTCCGTGTGGTGCTATTCTCGGTATCTTCCCCCGAGATTAGTTGCTGACATTAAGTATAAGTGGTTTAAAAATCCTACGGATAATTGTAACACCTGCTTTAATTCGGATATTAACACTAAGCAACCTGTCTCCTCTGATCTGGTGGGGCCCTCTTTTCCCTGTGCGACAGACGACGTGTCTGTCATGCCAGACTCATTCTTTCCTTCTATCTTTTCTGGAATAAATGCTGAGAAGGCTTCGCTGTCTGCGAGCGTGATTTTCTCCCCTTCCCATGAAATTTTTAATACTTCGCCGCTTCGATTGTCAACAATCTCTGCAGCAGAGATTTACTCTGACCAAATACTCTCTCCGGTTGGAAACTATTGTCGAGGTTCGCGCTTTGCCGCCTTACTTTCTCTTTCTTTTCCAGAGAGAACGCAGAGCAGTTTCTTTGCTTCAAACCACTTTGTTCCTTCTGTTTCTTTCGAGTGGAAGTTGGTGGAAAAGAAGAGGAAAGCCTCTTCTCTCTTGGTATGCTTTTGTCGCGCTAACGGTCGCTGTTTTAAATGTGGCCTTCACGGTCACAATAAAAACAACGGTAAATTCTCTGGTTCTTGTTATAAATGTAAGTCCCCTACTCATTCAGTGGCGATTTGTAAATTTTTTCAGGAGCAGAACCTATCTCTTCCCTCTTTCCCCCCTATGGCTGGACAGTCTCCCTAATATCCATCTATAATACCACCCTCTGAGGCAACCTGTGACCTTATGCTTCACTTCTCATGTTGTGCTATTGTCACTGATCATTCATCTTATCTAACTAGGGATACCCTTATTCAGCATATCTTAAATAACTGGCCTATACAAGTTAAGGTAGATGTTAGCGATTTTTCTCCTGGGAAGTTTATTCTGAAATTCCCTTCAACTAAACTTAAAAATGAAACCCTCAGTCTCTACGGATCCTCCCTCCAGTCACTGTCAGCCTTCTTCATCCACTGGACTCCCAGTTCTAACGCTATCCTCACCTTGAAGGAGAAGGGGATCTGGATCTGGTTGGAAGGGATTCTGCACCATCTATGGTGTATAGAGGTCTTCCACATAATGCTTTCAGAATTTGCAGAACTATTGGAGGTTGACCTCTCTATTGAGAGGGTAAAATTTCTAGGGTTTGCTAGGGTTAGAATCAAAATCCACCCGGGTAAGGACATTCCTGACACTAGGTTCTTTGTTTATGGAAGAACTGTCTACCCCATAAAATTCAGAAGTAGCAGGGACATCTGTTCTTCTTCCCTTCCTACCCAGAACACTTCTTCTACTTGGCCTAAGCAAACAACCCATACCTCCTCCACTAGGAACTTACATCCAATGAAGAAACCTTTTAAAAGTAACAAAGGTTGGAGAGGAAACAATGACGGGAAGAATCCTAAATCTGGAAAGAACGTTTGGACCAGATCCACCTCTAATGTATCTCCTCTATCCTCTTCCCATAATGCTGCAGGTCTATTACCCACCCCTTCCGCTTCTGGGATAGCTAATATAACTCCCTCCCCTCTTATTCCACTAGTTAATACCCCTCTCACTTCTCCTCTAAAATCAAAACCGACATTGCCAAATGTTGCTCCTAATTGAGTGGAAGCTGAGCTCAGAGTCAGGAATCTCTCTCTGGCAAAATTCAAGAAAATATTGGCGATTTATGATTATATGGAGCAAGATGATTTGGGCAACGCTACTTTTGAAATACCATCTTCGCAACCTCCTACTCCTGTGCATGTTACCAAAGTTTGGCTGATAATAATAATTGTCTTAATTATAGTTTTGCTTCCAACAGTGATCAATCCTCTCCGATATTTCCTGATTTTTCTAATAAGGATAACTTGGTTAACTCTGAGGCTAACCAAGTGGATCCGCTACTTTGGGACTCGTATGAGTATTTTCGATCCTTTTGTGAGAATATTGGAATTTTATTAACATCAAAAAATGAGACAACTAGTTTTTTTAATCAAGTTAGGCAGGATCAGGGTAAGGAATATATAAACTTAGAGGGTCCATATACCTCTACTGAGAAGACAGGGTCTTCTTGCTCATACATAAATCTTTAATGATTATAGCTACCTGGAATATCAGAGGTCTTGGCTCCTGCCACAAGATGAGAGAACTAAAAGAATTTGTTCTCTCAAATAAATGTGATGTTATTATTGTTAGTGAAACCAAAAAGGAAACATTTACTACTGGATCCCTTAGACTTCTGGGAGGTAAAAAAATTAACTCTTGGTCTTTTCTACCCTCCATTGGAGCTTCTGGTGGTATCCTTATTGGCTGGGATGATAGGGTAATGGAAAAAATTAGTTGTATATCTACCAACTATTGTCTTTCATTAAATTTTAAAAATAATGGAGATAGTTTTGATTGGTGGCTTACAGGGGTATATGGTCCCTGTGACCATAACCTGAAACCTCTATTCATTGAGAAATTACATTACATCAGCAGTCTTATTAATAATTATTGGATTCTGGGGTGGGGACTTTAATGTCATCAGATCTCCCTGTGAGCATTCTCTTAATATAAGTATATCTGCTCATACGAAAAGATTTAATGCTTTCATTGAACATAATTCTCTGATTGACTTCTTTCCAAACAACTCCTTTACTTGGTCAAATTTTCATGACCAAACCACATTAGTAAAGCTTGATCGATTTCTTGTCTCCCCAGATTGGTCAGGAAAATTCCCTGATGCTCTGGTAAAGCTAGAGTAGTCTCTGATCATATTCCGATCATAGTAAATACAGTTGTGCCTAATTGGGGCCTCTCCCATTCAGATTTTATAAATCATGGTTTTTTTTAGAAGGCTTTGAACAATTAATAAAGGACTATTGGTCGCAGAAGGACTATCCTCTCTCTCAATCCTCTCCTGTGGCTGAGTTTAACTTCAAATTGGAAAATCTAAAACTTCTGCTTAAGAAATAGATAGTCCCTATTAAGGAAAAAAGAAGTAAAAGACTCAGACTTATAGAAACTCAGATTCAGTGCTTAGATGCTCAGGCTGAACACTCTAACACTAATAACATAAACTGGGTGGGAAAGAAGGCATTGAGACTAGAACACCTTGCTTTACTTAAAGAACAGGAGGTTTACTGAGACAAAAATCAAGGATTCAATGGTTAAAGGAGGGAGATCTCAACACCTCATTCTTTCACAATATGATAAAGTATCACAGAAGGGTAAACAATATTTCCTCTCTTATCATTAATAATGCAATAACCCAATCCCAAGTGGAGATCTGTAGAGAAATAGAGAAGCATTTTACTAAGCAATTTAATAAGGATAGAAGACTTCATATCTCCTTTAACTAGGATATCCTTATCCCACTCAAAATTCCTTCCCCTGAACAGTTAGAGATTCCTTTTGAGGAAGAAGAGATAAGAGCTAATGTTTTCCAATTTTCTGGGGACAAATCCCCAGGACCTGATGGCTTCCCTTTAACCTTCTTTCATCACTTCTGGGATATGCTGAAGAATGAAATTGTCAATATATTCCAGACCTTTCACTCTTTCAATGACCCAGATTTTCTAACTGCAATTAACCAAACTTTCATTGCACTTATCCCTAAAAAACAGGGTGCCATAAGGATCCAAGATTTTAGACCTATCAGTTTAGTTAATAGTCTTTACAAGATTATAACTAAAACTCTGGCTTCTAGGCTATCACCTGTGTTGAATTTAGCCATTGACACTCCACAAAGTGTCTTTTTGGTTGGGAGATCAATTGGAGATTGTTTCCTTGTGGCACAAGAAACCCTACACTTTATGATATCTGCAAACATTAATGGCTTCATACTAAAGTTAGATTTCGAAAAGACTTTTGATAACATTAATTGGAACTTTTTGCTAGAAGTCCTTTCTGGTATGAGTTTTGGAGATAAGTGGATCTCTTGGATCCGTATGTGTATATTCTCTGTTTTAATTCATGGTTTTCTTAAAGGGTACTTTGGGGCCACTAATGGTTTAAGACAGGGTGATCCCTTATCTCATTTATTATTTATTATAGCTACAAATGTGTTAAATTGTATGTTGCAATCAGTCAAGAGAAATAATTTAATTTCTGGGATTAAATTCCCACATAGTGGACCATCTCTGATCAATCTGCAATATGCAGATGATACTCTTTTATTTTTGCCAGACAGTATTGACAATATGATCAATATTAAAAGAATTTTATGTTGTTTTCAGACTTACTCTGGTTTAAAAATCAACTTTCATAAATTCTTCCTTACTGGTGTTGGTGTAACTCAGGATTCAATTATATTCTCATGCAATATTATGGGATGTGGTAGGGTCGATCTCCCCTTTATGTATCTAGGACTACCTCTGCATTATAAAAGGACCACTGCTAGTACGTGGACACCTGTGGTAGAAAAGATCTCTAAGAAACTATCATTATGGAAGGCCAGACACTTGTCTTTAGGGGGCAGGCTGACATTAGTAAATGCTGTTCTGTCAGTTATCCCCACATATTATATGTCAGTCTTACATATGTCACTTAAAATTGAGAAGGAAATTGATACACTTAGAAGTAAATTCTTATGGAATTCTTTGTTCGCAAACTAGAAAGGGCTACACTTAATTAAGTGGTCTAATCTATGCAGATCAAAACAACATAATGGTTGGGGAATCATTAACGTAAGGAATTTCAGCACAGCCTTGAAAACTAAGCTGTTATGGCAATTTTTTTCTAGCAACCACTGTCCTATTTGGAAAATGCTTTTAAGGGTCAGATATCTCCACAGGAGTGGGCCTGGAGTAATTTTGAACTCTTCTGTTTTCAATTGTTTCCCTCTTTGGCGCAGCATCAAACAATGTTATATTTTCCTTAACTGTTTCACTATTTCTAATGTTTGTAATGGCAATAATACAATATTTTGGGAACAAAAATGGTGGAATGATACTTCTCTGAAAAATATATTTTCTGGATTATATAGATTAGCCAGATTCAAGAAGGCCACTGTTAGAGCAACTTTGGACCTGTTTAGATCTGATTTTAATAGACTGTTTGATATGTTCAATTTCTCTTTGTGTGATCCTATGTTACTGCAATCGCAGTTAGAACTCTTTGATAATATACTGCAATATATGAATCTTGTTGCTAGAGAGGATAGCTTGATTTGGTTACCTTCCAAGGATAAAAAATATACGGTGAAGGCTGACTACTGTCTGTTAAATGATGGAGGTCTTCGCAATCCTTTTTATAGATGCATCTGGAAAAGCAATACCTCATTGAAAGTCAAATTTTTTTCTTAGTTAGTTATTAGAAATAAAAATTTGACAAAGGAAAATCTGATTATGAGAGGTTGGTTAGGTCCTTTCCTTTGCATTTTTTGCTCTGCACATATTGAAAACAACAATCATATTTTCATAAATTGCATATATATTAGGCATGTTTGGAGATTTTTCTTGGTTGCTGATTTATATCCAGGTTTTTTTCGTGTTGCGGACTTATTTCATTCTTTACCTCATCTTAAATTTGATTTAACTTTTCATGGTTGAGCGATTTTGCTTCAAATCACTCTCTGGTTGATTTAGAAAGAAAGGAATAATAGGATTTTCGTAACACTATCAGATCATATATTCTTGTTATCCATGATATTATTTCACTAATGAATTTTTAGGTAGAAACGCTTGTTTCAGGCTTTGAAAAGGAAGAATTGCTTCAATATACTATTACTATGACTTCACAGATGGTGGAGCAACCTACTTCTACTTCTATCCCTTCATCCTCCAAAAGCAATCCTGATACTGAAGCTCCTAGAGTGGAATCAGGAAATTTACAAAATACTTTGGAGGATTGTACTATATCTTTTAGTATCTTTCTATGGTACTTCTTTTATTGGATTAAAACTCTGATCCATTTCTAACTGGAATCATTTAACTGTTTCCAAAAAAAAAAAAAATGTTTAGTGAGTCTTTGTTATTCTTATTATTTCTTTGTTAAACTCAATATATGCTTAGTTAATTTCTTTGATATTCCTATTTTATTTTCTATGAATCTTTGTTAATGTTTGTTATGATGTTATTTTTTTTTATGTTTTGTATATAGTCCTCATTATGAAGTAGTTGTATTTTGTAAACAGTTATGGATAAATTTAGAGGGATCATCAATGGGAAGTAAACTTAATTCTACTACTAGTAGTTAAGAATGTAGTCAGCCATCATCTTCAAGTTCGAAAAAAGTTTGTTCTGAATTTTAGATTAACAATATAATTTCAGATCTTGGTTACCATCTATAGCAAGTTATCTTGTTAATGATTAAGATAGAATACGACGAGCATATTTGCAAAAAAGTCCTTGTCAACCTCGAGGACATGATTATCCATATACCTTGTTTGGAAACTGTAAATGTCGTTTCAATGTTGAGTGGTTAGCTGAGTTCAATGATTGGTTAAGAAAGATGTTGCTCTTTGTTTGTTTTGTTATGTTTGTCCAGAAGTAGATGTTGATTCAGTTTTTGTAACAAGGGGATTTAATACTTGAAATAACAAGTAGAGGTTATATAATCATGTTGGAAAGCACAATAGTTTACTTAATTCTTTTTGGTTGAAATGTAAGGCTCTAATAAATGAGGAACAAAGTATTTCTATTTCCATCTCTAAGCAATCATAAAAAGATAAAAAGGAATACAATGTTCATTTGGGTGTTTCAATTAATTACATACGTTTTCTTTTTCATCAATGTTTACTTTTTTGTGGTCATGATGAATGTAAAAAGTCCTTAAATCAAGGAAATTTTCTTGAATTGTTGAAGTGGTTTGCTACATATAATGAGGAAATTAGAATGGTTTTGTTGAAGAATGTTTCAGAGAATAATAAATTAATATCACCAGAAATTTAGAAGGATATTTTGTCTACATTAGCAAGTGAAACATCTAAAAAGTTGTTAAAGATATTGGTGATGATTTTTTTATTATTCTAATTAATGAATCTCGTGATATAACATCAAACGAACAAATGACAGTGGTATTGCAGTATGTAAACAAAAATGGCTACATCATTGAGTGTTTTCTTGGCCTTGTGTATGTTAGTAATACACATTCTTTGTCACTAAAAAATGTCATTTGCTATTTATTGTGTACATTTGGACTTAGTATTACTAATTTCTGTGGTCAAGGTTATGTGGTGCTAGCAACATGCGAGAGTGTCTAATGGGTTAAAGACTTTGATTTTAAAAAAAATCCTTGATTTTTCTACATTTATTATTTTGCTTATCAGTTGATACTTGTAGTAGTTGTAGAAAATCATGTTGAAGTTGTTTGATATAATTTCTATGGTAATGAATTGTGTTGGAGGTTCATGCAAGTGTCGGGATAGTCTTAAGGTTAAAAAAGTTGAAAGAGTGACTAAAGAACTTGAATTTGGAGAAGTTAAAAGTGGCATAGGTAAAAATCAAGAACCTGGAGTCAAAAGAGCAGTTGAAATACATTAGAGTTCACATTATGCTGTTTTAGTGAATTTAATTCACATGTTTTCATCAATTGTGAATGTTCTTCAAATCCTTAAAATTGATGGTGAAGATGCAAAGATAAAGGGACAAGCAAATACCTATTTGAACCTTATACAGACATTTGACTTTGTGTTTATGTTACACTTAGATGAAAATAATTGTAGGAATTACATGTGATTGTCATATGTATTACAAATAAAAGATTAAGATATCGTAAATGTTATTAATTTATTGAGAGTTTCTCGAAGATGGTTAAATTCCTTGAGAAATAATAACAATGAATGGGAGTTTTTGCTTTTAAAAGTATATTCATTTTGTGAAAAGTATAATATAGAAGTTAAAAAACATGGACATGATTTTTCAAGAATCAAGGAGATCACGACGTGGTTAGGAAGAAAAGGTGAATCTTCAACATTTTCGATTTGATATTTTCAATATTATGATCGATTTATTAATCAATGAGTTCAGTGATCGTTTTAGCGAGAGAAGTACAGAATTACTTTTATGTGTTGCATATCTTTATCGATGTGATAATTTTGCCTCTTTTGATAAAGAGAAGCTGATTAAACTTGTAAAACTTTATTCTTTTGATTTCTGTAATAAAGAATTTGATAAACTTGAGAATCAACTTGATACATATATAATAGATGTTTGTAGTAATCCAAAATTTGCCAATATGATAGGTATTTCTGGACTTGCTCAAAAAATTGTGGAATTGAAGATGAATCGTGTTTATTTTCTTATATATCAATATTTGAAGTTAGCATTACTACTTCTTATTGTTACTGCTTATGTGGAAAGAATATTCTCTACAATGAGTATCATAAAAACTCACTTACATAATAGAATGGGAGATAGTTTTATTGTCTAGTTACTTACATTAAGCAAAATGTAGTTGATGAGATCGATAATAAGACTATTATGAAGTAATTTTAGAATATGCGATCTCGTCGTGGAACTTTATAATGTAAATATTATTTTTATTGATATTTATAATTTTAATATAATGTATGATTTTTTATTTAATAATTTTTTTATCGTTGGACTTTTATATGACCCACACTTCATGATTTCTTGGCTCTGCCATTGTAAATAATTCTTGATATTCTACTATATCAATTGCTTTGTTTATGTCCATCGGTCATCAAATATATGTATCGTATCAATTTTCTAAAGATATAGATATACAACTTTTATATCAATTTTCAAATATATGTATCTCATCCGATGTATTGGCACCCTTATGGTGAACTATGCCAAAGTTAGGTCGTTCATTATGGGTTCAACCCTACCCACACTTGGCTTATAATAGGTCAGATTAGAATACAAATTATTCCCGTTAACTTGATGGATTCATTTATATTTTACCCTTTTGTTGATATCAGTTTTAAAACCTTTACTAGTGTTCAGTCGTTCCAAGATTCCCCTTTGAAGTTCCTCTTCGCTTGTCGTCTCCTCATCCTCCCACCACCGCCTCCTCCTCTCCTTCTCGATAGCTCCATCAGAGGTACTTGTTTTATCATGTGTGTGTTTTAGATGTGAGGATGTGGGAAGACTTTCGTTTGGTTTGAGCTGAAGATGTATCAATTCATTGATGCCTACATGTTTGCTGAACTTCTCGATTGTAGTGGGTGGTATTCCTCGATGCCTTACACTGTATAAGTAAAAACAGATTACCTTTAAAACACAACAGTCTGTCAGTATCTGCTAATAGCCTAATATCATAGGACACATGAGCCCGGAAAGTATTCCCTACACTGTCTGTGTTGTTCTCTCTCAAATTCTTCTTCTACAGTGAACAGGACTGAATGCACTGAATCAACAATTTCTAGTAAAATAGATTGGATAATATACTAATGTTTAATTATATCTCTGAACATCTATATATGAAAAATCACCCCTTACTTGTTAGTTACTACTATGGACTGAATAAATGAACAACTGAATACATTAGTCAGGTTGTGGTTGGGTTTGGGTCTAATATTTTGAACATCTTTGTGTAGAAACGCAGCTACACCGGCTTTGGTGATTCGGTATTTTTGTTCTCCTTGCCCCCAAAATGGCGGTGAAAGTGCAGCGACCGGCTGTCCCTGCTGCTGAGGAGGTAAACTTGTCCAAGCTTTTTTCCTACTTTTGTTCATTTTTATGGGTTGCAAAAACATTCATTTTGATCCTTGATGGGCAGGAACTCTCGGATGAGCTTCAACTGAAGGTCAAGAAGTATCTACGTGGGGATGGCGCTGATTTGGAGGTTTGCCTTGGGACTTTTTGCGATTGCTTTTGTTGAAAATTTGTTTCTTTGGCTTGCTTGCTTGGTTTCACGGGATGGTTTTGGTTTTGATTGTCACATGAGATACGTGTTGTTGAAATATTCTTGTTGTTGTAGACATTACAAGATAGGAAGTTGAAGGGTCAGCTCGCTGTCAGAGAACAATTGTATGGACATTCTGCTAAAGCCGCTGCCAAAGCTGAAAAGGTCAGTGTTTTTCTAGATGATGTTTGGAACTTAGATGCATTGTTACTTTTTCTTGTTTTACAATTAGGTGTGACAAGGTGAGAGATGTTGTAACACATGCTGGAAACTTGAATAAAGCTCTTGTGATGATAGAGTGTTTAGTATGGTGATAAAGACCATAAGAGGTGGCAAGGTGTTAAGAATTTATAACTTGTGTATTACTTTCCGTAGTCCATACTTCATTTCTGTCGACGGTTTAGTTTCCATGAATTGCCCCTGTAAAAATCCTTTCTAGGAGCATATATGGACTGGTGGGGGCATGAGATGTTACCTGGAATGGGAATCCTTCACACTTTCTTGATTTAGAAAATATACGTATCACATAGGTTTCTTATATTTTTGTTGAAATGGTAGTTCAGTTACTGACACCAGGACTAGAACCCTAGTGAGGATTGTGGAACCACAATGCTCTTGCCAAGTCGATTACTTGAGTTAGTTAACAATGCAGTAAATAATACTTCTAGTCTAGATGGGTCACAAAATTTAGAGTTGAGGTCATAATGTAAAAGCCTTTCCAAGATACAATGTTGCTTTAAGCAGTGATTCTTTTATTCACATAATTATATCTTGACTAGCTAACAGTATGCTAAATCGCTCATGGACCGTTGACTAATCAATGAAAATGTTGCAATATCATTTTACCTGCATTCAAGCACAGCAAAAGTGATTTGCTCTGTACTCAGTTTATTTTTTATATATTTCTATACAGTTGAAGCTTTTCGGTGACTTTGTAAAATATATTTCAGTGGCTTTTGCCTAGCGAAGAAGGATATTTGGAGGCTGAGGGCTTGGAGAAGACATGGCGGATCAAACAGGAATCTATACTTAATGAGGTTGATATCATAAGTTCTAGGAAACCATTTGACATGATCTTACCAGGTGATGTGCAGTATCAAGTTACTCTTGCACTTCTTGCTATTCCCACTTCTTTTTAATTGCATGTACAAGTGATCTTCAATTTGTGTTCTGGTATTCCTTTCAAATTTTGACTTACAAAGTTCTAATGAATTTTTCTTGGTTCCAATCAGTTTGCACAATTTTTCTTTTCTGCTTTAACAGATGGTTGTTCAACCATTATTATCAATCATATACAAAGGAAATGCATTGGTTTTGATATAATGTGTTTTTTTTTACAGTCCTTGGCCCATATAGGATGGATTACACATCAAATGGTCGTTATATGTTGATGTCAGGACGTAAGGGTCACTTGGGAATCATTGATATGATATCTATGGATCTAAAAAAGGAGTTTCAGGTAACAATTGTCACACCAGGAAAAATTCGACATCTGCAATAGCCACTTAATTTGAACCATTGTCTGAGAAGCACATAAAATTTTGATTGTTGATCTGTAAGCTTGTTTTTAGTGATTTATTTTCTTATCTTTCTTTAACATGTGCAACCTATCCCTACTTTACGCCTATGGAACCATTGTTGCATTCTCTAGTTGTTTTTTTTTTGGCTGCGGGGGTTGGGGGGTGTTGATATAAAGTGTTTAATACCATAATATTTGTCAAAGTTTGCTTTGAGGAGAAAATATGTTTGAATTAAGTCTTTCTATTTTCTTTGAGTTACAAACTATGATGACTAACAATTTTTTTATTGGCATGCAATCCGTGGACTCACAAATAAGTATTACATATAGCTTAATTGATTTTACAACTTGCTAACTAATAATTTCTTGTCCATGTTTATCTTTTTTTTATACAACTAGGTAAATGAAACAGTGCGAGATGCAATTTTTTTACAAAATGAACAATTCTTTGCTGCTGCTCAGAAAAAGTAAGTTCTTCTAGTAAATTACATTTTCACAAATTCTTTGAAGAAAAATGCATATTCAGGATTTCTCTCTTGTCTTTATATTACGATGGTTCTGTTTCTTACATATACATAGAGAAATTATCAAATGATATGTTGACATAATAATATAAATTCCATGTGTTACTGTTGGGACACTCTTGACTTGTATTCCATCTATCAAGTACTAAGGTTCTAAATTTCGGTTTTGAGTTGAATTTCAGCCCAACGAAAACAAGAAATGTATCAAACTTAGGTAGAAATTTCGGTAAATTAATGGAAGTCTGGATATGGTCAAAAAATTTTGAATTTCAATTTGAAACTCTAGGATAAGTTAAAGTAAACAATGATGTACATCTAGGACTACTTAGATTTACTTTTTAAGCATATATCATATTAAAAATACTATATACACTTAATATAAACTTCCTGAATTATAAATCATACCTAAAAAATGCTTAATATATGTTTTAAATAGGAGTTCGCAAAACATTTACCTTTTATATACTTAAATACCAAGTAGAACGCCCAACTACATTGAAATCTTGTTATTGTTCGGTCCTGTTGTGCTATTGGAACTTGGAACATTTATTGTTCTTTCCACAAAACATAAGTGTTCCAAGACATGGAAGTGTAATGTATCTGGCATGAATTCCATTGGTCATAGATCTTAATGTATCTGGATACATAAAAAAATTACATAATAAAAACCACAAATAGCACCATTGGAGGAGGAGGTTCTGTGGAGAAGGAGCACCCGAGGAGCAGCAATACTCAGAGAAGAGAGAAGAGCTCTTAAGGAGCAGTCGAAGAAAAGGATGACAGCAACAGTAGTAGTCAGAGAAGAACACGACAGCAGCAGTACTCAGAGAAGTGGATGACGGTAGCAGCAATGGAGGAGAGCATGACAATAGCAGCAATGGACTTGGAGGAAGAAGAGGACCTAAAGAGAATGAAAGCACTCAAGGAGGAAGAGAGCGGATGTAGGAAAAACTCGTGGGCATTGACCTTTATACTCCTGTGTTGGTCCAGTCAAGTGCAAAAAGTACATCGTTTCAACACAACTCGTGGAAACTATTGTAGGCATACGAAATTTCCACTGAATTTGTGTATTTCTCGAAATACACGTATTTTGTTTTTGTAACTTACAAACTTGATTTGTATCAGTGAAATTTTGTGATACGTGTCAAAATTTGGAACTATGCTATCAAGTATGTGCTTCATGTATACAATGTTTTCTACGTGTTATAATCCTAATGGGGTTTGGAATAGAATTAATCTTTTATTTTTGAGAGGATAGAAACACCATCAATTTTATTGAGATGACAACAGTAAAGGAGATGGTATAATTTGGTAGCTAAAATCATCTAAATTTATTCGTAGCAATACTTTAAAAACATCTAGAATATATAGAATTGATTGCTAATTGGTAACCATTTTAACGGGTGTAAATCAAGATGATGTTGTTATGACAAGCAGGTAGGTTGTCACTAAGTGGGCATAATAAATCTTCAAAAAAAAGGTGGGTATTATGAGTGTGATCCCTGGACATGACAGTCTTTGGTTAGTTAATACAATAGTGTACTTTTGTCGTTGCTCTTTTTAGTCACATTCTTCCAGCATTTCCTAATTCTTGTTCTTTTGTTAGTATTCAGTAAATGTAAGGGTCCGTTTGGCAAAGTTTCAGTTTTTGAACCTAAATGTAGAAGTTAGCTTTTGACTAAATTGTTATAACCCAATTTCTGGAAATATAAAGGAATTACTGTTTCAAAAGCTACATACTTCTAAAAAGCTATTAGTGTTTGGTAGAACTGTTGGACCATTATAGCTTCTGGAGAGAAGTTATATGCTCAAAAGCTGTCTAAAAGTCCTTTCTTTCATATAGACTTGGGTAGTTTTCAACACCAATATTCTAAATCTTTATTCTGCATTTGCGTTAGCAGTTGAAAGTTGATATTGGAGTCAAAATCAGTTCAAGTTCTGACTCCTTTCTTTCATATAGACTTGGTGATTTATGTGATCTTGCATCTTTGACAGGTACGTGTACATTTACAATAGGGTGGGCACAGAAATTCATTGCCTTCAGGTTAGTATCATATAGATAGTTTTATGATGTGTTCATGTTTGATTTAAGATAATAATGATAGTGAGCATATCTGAAGTTCAGCTGTTTTTTCCTTTTGTTTTTATATAATCAATACCTTAGATTCTCTGCCAAGATTCCTACTACCTTTACAGTAAATTCAACCTTGGCAGACAGGCGAACCAATTTATCTTTAAAGGACCTACGATAATCACCTGCATATTAAGTATCTGCCAAAATATTTTTTTGGATTTTCAAGGTGTCCACACAAATAGGAAATAATGTTTTGATATAAAGAAATCACAATGAATATCCTGAAACATATGGCCAAGAATGTCTGCTTTTTAGTTTTAAATGGAATTTCCTAACTGAAGCTGCAGATGTGTTGGAATATTTTTAATTCAGTTATAAATCAGTTTCAATATTACTGATTGCATTGATTTATCTCTATTTTAAAAATGTGATACACCGGAAATATATCTCCAAATCAGGAATGTTGTCTTTATGTAAACATTTTGCAAACTTAGTTCTGCCTTTTTTCCCCTTTGCAACATATTTGATTGAGTTTACATTGTTTAACCTAGAAAAATTGATTTCTTTTTCTGTTCATATTCTGGATTTGACTCATCCCTATAGCAACTAGTAAGTTACCAAACATTGGTTTCGTGTTGGACTTCGGTCCGATAAAAATAGAAAACATGTTGGATATTAGTGAAAATGTTGGTGGAAAATGGTAAATTTACAGAAGTCTATTGAAATAGTTAAAAAATTTTGAATTTTGATTTGAAACTCTAAGATAAGTTAATGTAAGCAATAATCTACATTTAAGACTGCTTAGATCGATTTTCTAAACATATATCACATTGAAACACACTTATGGACTTAGTATTAATATCTTAAAGTATAAATAATACGTAAAAATACCTACTAAATGTTTAAAAACTAAAGTGTCATAAACGTACCTTATATATGCTTTAATACAAGAAAGAATGCATTGGTTCATCAAAATCTTCTTGTTGTTTAGTTATGTTATGATAAATTTGTTGTCGAATTTAAGGCTCTCTCCACAACACGTGGCTGTTCTAGGACATTTGACTATAATATGTTTGGTATTTAGTAATATAATAGTGATACTATGACAGTGGCAATTGAATTACGAACATCATTGGTAGATATTATAGAAAAAATACTTATTGAGGCTGTTGAGGGATGTAATATTGATTTGGATGACTTTAATGAGGATGTTGTTAATATTCTATTTGTGATGGTGTATGGTTGAAGATGGAGTTTATATCTTATTCATTGACTTGCAACATAGGAAGATGAAGTTCTCATTCATCTACTTTCAGAGTTATGATATGATTGTCTTTAAGAATGATTTCCAAAGAGCGATAGTCATGATAATTTATAGGATTATGAATATTCAGAGAGTTAAGTGACTTTAATAAACTTTTCCTAGTATTCCAAGATTCTTAATCTTTTGTTGTGTCTTTACGTGGTTTTCTTTTTTAATAATACGACAAAGGATCAGAATGGTTGTTGGACTTAACAATGTTTATCTTATGTAGCATGTGCGAATTCTTCCTTTTATGAATGGGTTAAGTGGTTTTTGAGTTTCTTTTCGTAGGTCTTCAATTCCAAGTTGAGTTGCATATCCACTGTCACTACCTTCATCATCGTCTTATAGTCGTACAAAATCATTTGTATCACTTCCACCACCTAAACTAAGAGAATTCATGTATTCTTCAACATTAATGTCTATTTTAGTAGTAATTCTGGAGCTTAGTCTATCATATTTTTCATTTAATATTGGTTCTTCATATTCTTGCAGTTACTCAAATATAAGATCTTCGTGTTTGTCCTCATTATATATATTAACCAAATCAATTAGGTCCAAGTGATCCTTATCTTCTCCTTCTCTAATATGTTTCATTCTTAATCTCATATTATAGTGTACAAATACAAGATCATTTAATCTTTGAATTTCTGATCTGTTCCTTCTTTTTGTATGGATAATATTAAATATGCTACGATTTCTTTCACATCCTGAAGTTAAGGTAGTTTGATATAAAATCTTTATTACAATTTTCTTCAAATTTAGAGCATCTATGCCATTGAGCATTCACCATTCACCTACAATATGATATTAAAGTCTATATTATAATGTAATGTTATGAAATAAAATAAATAATATTCAAATTCTTACTTAGAGTCATTGTATCATGAGCACGAATCACTTGAGAATTTCTTAAAGTATTTGATTTCATTCAAGGCTTGTACTTGAAAGTCCACATTTGACTCTAATTTCTTTATCACCATTCTCATTGAAGCTAGTAAATAAGTACGATTCTTGAGTTTATGTTGATGTTGGAAGTGTAAGTTAAGATAGTATGCTACATTGACAAAGAAAAGTCATTAAGTAACTAATTATAATGTAAATATAATTACGATAAATATGAATCTATATATCAAATTATTTATCAGTTTCATGCAAAGGGCGAAGAAGCATTTTGGACTATCTTGGATAATCTTCAAGTATTCCATTGAAGATCTATATATTACATCATTCACAACATCTTCCAATCAACTTCTATTGCCTGTGAAGTCACACTTACAAGAAAGTCATTGAAGATCCTTCACTTACTTCTATCCACTAAGTAAAGGATCTTCAAAATTGATTCCATTATGTTCACTACTTTTTGAACGTCTTTTCAAAACGATTGGCCATTAATTGTAGAGTTTATTCTCTTACCAATTGAAGTGTCACTCTCGTAATATTTATACTAAAGTTGTGAATTAAACATGTATTTTAGTTTATTTCTTTTATCAATCATTGATTGGAGAGCCATTGTAGATTTTTTATCACTATCCACTAAGTGAAGGATCTTCAAAATTGATTCTATTATGTTCACTACTTTTTGAACGTCCTTTCAAAACGATTGGCCATTAATTGTAGAATTTATTCTCTTACCAATTGAAGTGTCACTCTCGTAATATTTATACCAAAGTTGTGAATTAAACATGTAATTTAGTTTATTTCTTTTATCAATCATTGATTGGAGAGCAATATAATTTGTTACAAATTAAGTAATTCTAGTTGAATCAAATCATTACTACAACATTCAGGTGACCTTATAACGGCAAATTAGTAGAAGTGGTTGTAAATGAAGTTTGTTACAATTTTTGTTTCTCAAACAGTTTTCTCCATTAACTTTCTTTTTCCAAAGTTCTTCAGTATCATATCAATATAATGAGTAGTACATGGTGTCTTATAGATAGAATATTTGGTTCACCGATCTTTTTAAAATTGTTGTTATTGTCAGTGACAATCTATACCACATTTAACAATTCTACTTAATGATTTCCATAATTTATTTATTAAAGTATCTATGATTTCAGATAATGTTAGAAGTATCAATGAACTTTAAAAACTTGTACAGTCATCACAGTAAACTATGAAGTTAATGATTTATTTTCTGGTGGTACTTGTCTAATTATCACACGTAATAGTAAATTAGTAATCCCATAGGTTGATCATTGTCGTTTCAAACATTTGATGTAGCTTTTTATCTCTTTATTCTCTGATTTGAGGTATTTGTTCGTTATTTCATAATCAGTTAGTGTTTTTACTCCCATACCTTCTCTGATCGTTACATGAAGTATATATTGTAGATACAGTCTTTTTATAGTATTCATTGGAATAGTATTGCAAAACATATATTTGGCTACAACTTGATCAACTTTCTCTTTAGTATTTCCAAACATGTTTTTGATAGTCTTTTGCTTGAACTTTTCGTTTCTACATGTTGCTGAATGTAAATTGTCATAACTTTGGCTATACGTTTTAAAGATTCCTATAATGTCTTTGCTCTTATCTTTTTGTGCATTGCTATTAGCACTGCTACTACCACTTCTCCTGTTGTGAGAAATACTTCTAAAACTATGGAATTTTTGAATTTGTTCTCTATGTCATTCTTCATTTCTTGATTCCATTGTAACTCTCCTATACATGTCTCTTTGTATTTGAGTTTTACAACTTAGAGAATACATTGTATCATCGTTTGAATTTGCTACGAGGATGGATTCTCTTCCTCCATTACAACTTAGAGAATACATTGTATCATCGTTTGAATACATTTCATTTGTTTTTACCCTATGACTTTTCTTAAATTTTGTGTCTGTTAGTAACTCTCTCATTTGATTATGAACGACAATTAGACATGACTTGTACCTACTGACATTGCTATATTCGTCAACAAAGTGTTGTTTCAATTTTGTAATATCTTCATTCATCGTTCTCTCTCCACAATGCTTGCATTTCTGTCTGTCGTTGTTGGTAGTATAACAGATTTAGCAACTTTCTTCTTATTTTTACTTTCATTACTTTGAGATTTATCAAAACTCAACATTGTGAATGTTGAAAATAAAAAGTTAAATGAGTTTTATTATATGAAAAAAATACTCATGCATTTAAAATATGTTTCCTTTTTTTAAAAAAAATTCTATGTTTTTTACATTTTTTTTGATAAATTTATTTAATAATCTGTACATTTAATATTATTTCTGTTTTTCTGCATAATTTCGAAAATATTTTCATTTTTTTCAATTTTTTATTATTTTCCTCATTTTTTAACTTATTTAGAAAATATCTGAATTCTTTTCAATGTTTTCAATATTTTCTGAATTTCTGATTTTTTTTGAAGTTATAAATATTTTACTGATTTTTTATTTACTGGTTTTTAATGATTTTATAGAATTTTTATGTTAGACTTTACCTTTATTAAGTTACATCTATGTAATATCAAGTTATTAACATTAAAATGCAAAAAAAAGGGGAAAAAATAAATATTATACACAAAAACCTAAGATCTATGTATTTTTACGATAGATCTATGTAATATATCGATCGTCCATATCAAAACAAAAGATGTAAGTGTTAATACCTAAGATTTAAGTGCAATATCTAAATCTACATGAAAACAAAAGCAAAACAAAAAAAAAGTATGAAATTTGCTGCAAAACCTAGAGATCTGAGTGTATTATTTATTTACCTTAAGGAAAAGAGGTAGGAGAGATGGAGTAGCAGTCGACCTTGATGAAGATGGAGAAGAGAGTTTCAATAATGGAGAAAAATCTTCACTTGTTTAGAGAACCGTTGTAATAGAAAGAAGAAGAGTAGAAGACTGAGAACTGAGAAGAAAAGTGCAGCAGACCGCAAACTGAGAAGAAGATGCCCGTGACACCCGTGGCGGTATAAAAAAGGTGTGTCAGATAACATACGTTTTCAAAGCTTTGAAAATACTGAGTGTCGGTTGACTCGGTCGACTTGCTCGACACACCTCTGATGTTTAGTAATTCTTGATTTACGCTTACATGCCGTGTTCCTATTTTGCAAGATCAACATGTGTCAACGAAATTTTGTAGATACGTGTTGATTTTTGGAACCATGATAGTAAGTAATCGGATGAACTGCATTATAGAAATATAGAAAATAATTAAGCCAATGGAATCTACTGCATGACAAGTTATGTATTAGCTTTTTAACTTTTACCTATGTTTCTGCCAAATTAACAATAGACTTGGGTCTTGAATTTTGGTGTTCCCTGATGATAGTTTTAACTTAATCAAAGCTGGTGTGCATTATATACTTAGTAGATTACAATGTCGATGTTTACTGGGTTACTCCAAATATGCTTATTAACTTCTGTTTAATTTGCTGTTACTGATGCAGGAACGTTTTGCACCTCTTAAACTTCAATATTTAGACAAACACTTCCTTTTGGTATCAATCAATAAATTTGGGCAGCTTCATTACCAAGACATAAGTACGGGCGAGATGGTTGCTAACTACAGGACTGGTTTTGGTCGTACAGATGTCATGCGGGCAAACCCCTATAATGCTGTCATCAGTTTAGGCCATTTTGATGGAAAAGTTACCATGTGGAAACCTACCAATTCTAAACCCGTTGTTTCTATGTTGTGCCATCATGGACCTGTCACAGCAGCCGCTTTTCATGGTGGAGGCCATCTAATGGCGACCGCAGGTGTGGACCGCAAGATCAAGCTCTGGGATCTTAGGAAATTTGAGGTCCTTCACACGTACCCTGGACAAGCACAGACCTTAGACTTCAGTCAGAAGGGTTTACTTGCCATTGGAAATGGATCACAGGTACAGATTTGGAGAGATACGTATGGGAATCATGACTATGGACGCTACATGAGCCATGCAATGGTGAAGGGTTACCATGTAGGGAAGTTATGCTTCCGACCATACGAGGATGTTCTAGGCATTGGTCATTCCATGGGTGCATCTTGCATCCTTGTTCCAGGAGCTGGTGAGCCTAACTTCGATTCTTGGGTAGCTAATCCATTTGAGACTTCTCAGCAACGGAGGGAAAAGGAAGTTCATACACTCTTGGACAAGCTTCAGCCAGAGACCATCATGTTGGATCCAAGTAAAATTGGTGCAATGAGGCCTCCTAGCAAGAAAGGGAAGCCAACCAAACAAGTAATTGAATCAGAGAAGGAAACTGTGGTTATTGCTGCCAAGAGCATTGGAATGAAGAAGAAAACCAAGGGAAGGAGCAAACCAAGCAAGATTGCAAGAAAGAAAGAGGAACATGTTATTAAGGCCAAGCAGCAATTCTGGGAGCAGCAGAAAGGGGAACGGTCTGCAAAGAAACAAAGAATTAGTGATGTTGATTTGCCAAAATCTCTGCAGCGATTTGCTCGTAAGAAGTTGTCATAGTAGTAAGTATTTGGATGCTACATGTTAGATTATCATCTTATTCCATGGATCTCAAGCATCTGAAATCGGCTGATCACTAACTGCATCAGTGCATCATCCTATGAGCTTTGTGCAACTTCTACTTGCCCAAGCTTTTTTATGAAATGGTAGTTGGATTTTGATACTAGTACTTAAACCTTGGTGTGGGCTATAGAACTACAATGCCTTGGCTAACTGAATTACTTGTGTTGTCTTTTTTCAGGCGTCATTTTTGTTAGAATTTTAATGCTGAAGATAGTTAATTATATGAGTAATGTTCTTGTATTTGGCATTCAATTTGAGAACAGATGTTGTAGCCATATGTTTGTTTTTCTAATTAGAAAAAGAAAATGAGTTGTACAATGTAAATTTTTTTGCAATATATTTGTCTTGTAAGAGAGGAGATATGAAGAATCTCCTCAACATACAGTTTTCTATATTTCGTTGTAGAGTTGCTATTAATGTTTCACGTAGGTGAACTTCTATCATTTTGATTTGCTTCCCAAATAAAAGAAAGAAAAAGTTTGTTTTTCACA
Organism: Posidonia australis; assembly: GCA_024699735.1. Taxonomy (NCBI): domain Eukaryota; kingdom Viridiplantae; phylum Streptophyta; class Magnoliopsida; order Alismatales; family Posidoniaceae; genus Posidonia; species Posidonia australis. The sequence goes on from JAMKQA010000331.1 coordinate 24,319, forward strand.
TTATCACATCAAGATAAGAAATACTTATTTTTGACAATTCACAATCTCATTTTCTCCTTGTAAAGAGTGGTGGGGCTACATTGTCTTTAGGTGGATCACCCCGTCTACTTAAATCATCAAAATTTCTTTAACTATTATGTTTAAAAAAAATTTTGTACCACTTTTAACAAATTACAATAATCCATCCTAGTTATCGAGAATCCTTAATGGCTAATGCTCTACCTCTTTGATCCCTCTCATTTTCTCTCAATTTCTCTTATAATGTCGTCTCTCAACTTGGGGCAATCATCTCTAAAAAACATTGCTCTATCAAACTCATTGATCGCTGTAGGCACTAGGCAATGTCGATTCTATTCGGTTCCATAGCTCCTTTGAGCCTTTGCAATCCTATTGTAGTTGCTCTTGATCTCATTCAACCTTCACTTGTCGTTGCCTCTTGACCTCTTGTTTCCCTTTGTGGCTCTGTTTTGCAAATCTTACACTCTTATCAAGTGTCGACCTTACCTCACTGCTAAGCATTGGCCATCGGATGGTAGGCACCACAATCTACAAAGGATGTGCTCAAGGGCGACGCTGACCTCTGCTCCCTTTTGCTGAGTTCTCTCCTTGAGGTTGTACTGGCCTCTACGACTTTGCCTAGTATTTACCTCACTCATTGTTGACCACTACAATCCACACTCCACAATCCAATTTAGGAGTCAGTGTCTTCTTGTTTTCTATATTTCTATTTATCTGTTTGTTTTTGTTGTATTTTGTGTGATTATTGATGTTTCAACTTTGATGTTGAAATTTTGTTAACTATTTTTGTGATTGATTGTGAAATAGTTGTATTTTGTAAACAGATATGGATAAATATTTGATCAAAAAGAAGCTTTAGAGGGATCATCAATGAGAAGTAAACCTAGTCCTACTAGTAGTAGTCAAGAATGTAGTCAGCCACTATCTTCAAGTTCAAAGAAAGTTTATTCTGAATTTCAAATTGAAAATCAAATTTTAGTTTTAGTTTAAAACTACCTATAGCAAGTTATCATATTAATAATCAAGCTAAAGTATGACGAGCATATTTGCAAAAACATCCCTGTCAACCCTAAGGACATGATTATTCATACACTATGTTTGAAAATTACAAACGTCGTTTCAATGTTGAGTGATTTGATGAGTTTAGTGATTGGTTGAAGTAGAGAAAGACACTGCTTTTGTTTGTTTTGTTATGTTTGTGTGGAAGTATGTGTTGACCCAGCTTTTGTAACAAGGGGATTTAATATTTGGAATAACAAGAACTGGTTATATAATCATGTCGGGAAGCACAATAATTTGCATTTCTAGGTTGAAGTGTAAGACTCTAAAGAATGAGAAACATTGTATTTCTACTTCTATCTCTAAGCAATCATAAAGAGATAAAAAGGAATATAGTGTTTGTTTGGATGCTTCGATTAATTACGTATGTTTTTTCTTACATCAATGTGTACCTTTTCGTGGTCATAATGAATCTAAGGAGTCCTCATTCAAAGAAACTTTCTTGAATTGTTGAAGTAGTTTGCTACACACAGTAAAGAAATTAGAAAAGCTTTGTTGAGGAATGTTTCAAGGAATAACAAATTAACTCTACCACCACTCGAATGGTTGGACAATGATTCCTTGGGGTCACCCAAGTAGTTGGGCAATGATCCCACCACTCGAACCGTTGTAGGTTCGAAACTTGGTTTTAATGGTGAAAAAAAAAACATAACCAAAAATTTAGAAGGATAATGTGTTTACAATAGTAAATGAAACATCTAAATAGATTATTAAAGGTATTGGTGATGATCTTTATACTATTTTAGTTGATGAATTTCGTGATATAACATAAAAAGAACAAATGGTATGTAAACAAAAATTGTATACCATCGAGCATTTTTTGAGCCTTGTGCATATTAGAGGCACATATTCTTTGTCACTTAAAAATGCTATTTACGGTTTGTTGTGTACATTTAGACTTAATATTACCAATTTGTGTTGTCAAGGTTATGATGATGCTAGTAACATACGAGGAGAGTTTAATGGGTTAAAGAATTTTATTCTGAAAGAAAATCCTTGTACTTTTTACATTCATTGTTTTACTTCTTAGCTTTAATTGATAATTGTAGAAGTTGCAGAAAATCATGTGAAAGTTGTTTTATTCTTTGATATAATTTTTATGATAATAAATTACGTTGGAGGTTCATACAAGCATCGTGATAGTCTTTGGGCTAAAGAAGTTGCAAGAGTAGCTAAAGAACTTGAATTTGAGAAAGTTAAAAGTGACACAAGTAAATATCAAGAACTTAGAGTCAAAAAGCAGGTAAAATACATTGAGGTTTACATTACGCTGTTTTAGTGAATTTAACTCATATGTTTTCATCAATTGCAAATGTTCTTCAAAGTCTCAAAACTAATGGTGAAGATGCAAAGATAAAGGTTAGGCAAATATCTATATGAACCTTATGTAGATATTTGACTTTGTGCTTATGTTACACTTAATGAAAACAATTTTAAGAATTACATGTTATTTGTCAAATACATTATAGAGAAAAGATTAAGATATTGTGAATGCTATTGATTTGTTGAGAGTTTCTTGAAGATGGTTAAATTCCTTTAGAAATAATGATAATAAATGGGAGTTTTTACTTTTAAAAGTATGTTCATTTTGTGAAAAGTACAATATAGAAGTTAAAAAGCATGGACATGATTTTTCAAGAATCAAGGAGACCATGGCATGACTAAGAAATGAAGATGAATCTTCATCATCTTCAATTTGATATTTTCAATATGGTGATTGATTTGTTAATCAATGAGTTCAATGGCGGCTTTAGCGAAAAAAGCATGGAATTGCTTCTATGTGTTGCATGTCTTAATCTAAGTGACTTTTTTTTACCTCTTTTGATGCAAAGAAATTGATTGAACTTGCACAACTTTATTCTTCTGATTTTTGTAACAAAGAATTTGATGAACTTGAGAATCAACTTGATACATATATATTAAACGTTCATAGTAATCCTAAATTCGCCAATGTAAAAGTATTTCTGAACTTAATCAGAAATTTGCGGAATTAAAGATAGATTGTGTTTATTTTCTTATATATTAACTTTTAAAGTTAGCATTGCTTCTTTCCGTTGCTACAACTTCTGAAGAAACAGTATTCTGTACAATGAGTATTATAAAAACCCACTTGCATAATAGAATGAGAGATATGTTCATGAATGATTGTTTAGTTGCTTATGTTGAATTGGATGTAGTTGATGAAATCGACAATAAGACTATCTGTAATGACCTAGATTTGAAGTAGCATTTTGAGTCAGATATTTTATTAGAATCCTGAGTTGTTGGATGTTGAGTCTCCTACGTTTTATATTAAACGTCGCTCCAATAGTGTTCTATGTCTGAATTAGTGGATTTTTAGTTTTCTTAGTGCTAGACACAAAATGTGATGCGTTTTATATTAGATGCTGGAAGACACACGTTTAACACCTGAGGGTTGTGAGGGTCATGCACGTATTGCTTCTGTGTACTCCCTTCGCAGATTGCTATCACGTACTGCTTCCGCGTTTTGCTAGAACATATTGCTGTCGTGGAAAGTGCAGTATTCTAGACCTAGATCCATGGTTGTATTTGAGTGGATTTGATGTTACAACTTGGATTGGTTGGTGTGCTCTAGTGCTGTGAGAGTGAGTAGTTATGTAGACCCTTGTGGGGGCCTCGTTGGGTGATTGTGGATCCATCTTGGGTCGTGATGGTTTGTGCCTTTGTGGTGTGCTGGGGCAGCTGATCTCCTTTGGCAAGAGTAATTAATCACAAGTGTATGGTGTCCAATGTAGTACGTCGGTAAATACGGATGATCCTACAGAGAAAAGTGTTTTAAAAACAAAGATTTACTATTAATTAATGAGAAGAGTTTAAGAGCTGGTGAAAAAAATAAAAATAAAGTATCAAAATGCAATCAAATTAATTAAAACCTAGGGTTCCAAATCCATTTATATAAAATTGAGAATGCATGATTATATTTATTCCCTTCCTCTCTATTGGTCTAACTAATTTGATTCAATGATTTTTATCCTAACAAGCATAAATTATGTGCTATATATGCATCATAGAATATCAAGTCAATGACTAAAATTACACAAACCAAACTAAATCAGATGATATACGATGGAATTATAATTATATACACAATCCTCTATTAAATCTTCTGTAAGTATAGATTAAAATGATGATCTCACTGTTAATCTATCAAAGTTTATCGATTCATAAGTGATTTATGCAATATACATTCAATCCACATAACCATGACATTAAGTACAAAGGAAAGGAGAGAAAAACATGATCACACTTCTCAATCTACATAAACGTTTTCTCTACCCTAGATCTAGAGATTTAGCAAAGTATGATAACAAAATCATTAAAATAAAAGATGAACAGGGAGAAGTAGAATACATAATTAAAGAGAAAAAATTGACTTTATATAAATAAAAACTTAAGTTTACAACAATGCTGGAAAGTCTTCCATAATAATAGAGAAATAGTCTAACGTAGAGGATGGAAGATCCCCTTTAGATCTACACAAAGGGTCCTTTTATAAACTTACAAAGATTTACTTACGTCGAAGACAAATTTAAATACAAAATTTAATTTTGAATTTTGAATACAAGATATTTACAAGTGAGAGTTATAGTTAAAGAATACCGTGTCAAAATTATCTGATGTAGGTGCTTAGGAGGCATTGGATCTTGATGCTTAAGAGGCGTCCATGTCATTTAGAATCTTCTCTAACTTCTTCCACTTATTGGCTAATATTTTTCCAATATTTAGGCACATAGAAAATGTGTGTTTGACCTCTTGATGTAGCTTTAGAAATTTACATACAAAAATCTCTTCTTTTCTAGCACAATTAATCTTTTCTAGCTTATTTTTCTTAGATTCTTCCTAAGTCCTTAAGTTCATGTGAAATTTATATAAAACACCTCTAGTAGCATTATTTATATACAAAATAGACAAATACGAGAATGAAATATGCATGAATTATAAGTTAATCAGTAAGCCGCTCAAGCTATGAGTGATCATGGGGGTATGACTTGGTGCCCGTGGCCTCTCGTGCACATAGCAATGACTTGGAGGTTGGTTACCTTGTGGTCTTAGAGTCAGTGCACAGGGTTATTGAGTGTCGACCTGTAGTTGTGCGCATGTACTTGTGATCCGTAGATACGTGCATTAGTTCTTTCCTTAGCTTGTGGCTAGTTAAGGGCGACTTACCCCCGTTTCTGTCCTGAGAGCACGGTTAAGAGGAGGCGAGAGGACAGGAAGGACTCGAAAGCCTCCTTCTCCTTCTCTTTCTCTTCTTTGGCTTCTTCTTCTTCTTCTTCTTTATTTACAAAATGAGAGAGAGAGAGAGAGAGAGAGAGAGAGAGAGAGAGAGAAGGGGAGGAAGATGGGTGTTGTCATTGCTTGTGCTTGTCGTGCCGCTGCCATCGTCGTCGAGTGAAGAAGAAGGGGATGAGCAGATCCGAAGCATGTCGAGGAGGACAGACAGAGGGGATGTGTCATTGCCTTTGACGTTGTCGGTAGAGGTACACATCCCTTAGATCTCTCCTTTTAATGCCCACTTCAATTGTAAGAGTATGATAGTGTGGATTGTGGTGTGTAGGTGTTAAGGCAGATTTTTTAGTAGATTTTTGGTGGCTTTGATGGCCATTAATGGCATTAATTAGCACTGTGGATGAATAGTTTCCTTGGGTTTTGATTTGTGATTTCTTAGCTCACAGGCAATAGTTCTTGATGATTCTTATCTCAAATTATTGAGCTCGGCAAGATCTTCAATTTGGTATGTAGTTTGTATATTTTGGTTGGCTATATAGGGATAGTCGATGTTCCTACTTTAGGCATTGGTTTTGGGTTCCTACATAAGCTATTTGGTCTGAGTTTTGGAGGTCATGCGCAGGTTCCTTGTGTTGGTACCTCCCACGTGTTGCATGCGTGGGTTGGTTCCGCAGTTTTGGGCTCAATTCAGACCCATTTTGTTGGTTTGTTGGCCCAGGATTTGGTGGTTTAGGGGTGGTTAAATAATATGTTATCCTTGTAATAATTATGGCATAATAATGATTAAAAGAATCATTAGAATGATTTTAGGAGTTGCCTAAATTGAATTAGTAAGATCTCACATGGGTTGTGGATAGATTAAAAGACTGTAGAACTTAGAAATACTATGTTCTCCCTTAAATGATTTAGATGAACAATAGAAATCATGTTTTCCCTTAGAATTAGTTGTTAGTGTGATTTTGGATATGGTGCACTTAATAGAGTGTTTGGTGGTACTGTTTGAGTGTTTGACATTGAACTGGCTGTAGCTTATGTGAGACATAGGCTAGTAGACATCTTATACTTTGACATCAGGATATAGAGCTCTAGGTGTGTCTGGTATTTAGTGTTCGGTCTTATAAGTTAAATGAGACTTTGAGACCTTGCTTTGACTATTGTGTGGTATTTTCTGGGTGGACTTTATACCCAAATGATGCCTTTGCTTCTGTTTTGAGTGCTTTGCTTGGGTTGCTGTCGTGGGTTGAGTGAGACGCTCTAGAACTCAGACACTCCTAAAGTGTGATTTTTTGGGTCTGACAGAAAACTGTTTAGGCTATGTTTTGAAGTATGTCTGGAAGTGTGATTTTAAATGATTTTGAAATATTTTTTTAAAAGAGTTTTGCATAAGAGATGCAAATTTTTTGAAAAGATTTTCTAGAGACCAAGAGACCTAAACTCTCTACCAACTTCTAAGGACAAGTGATACCCCTAAGGTCACAAGCTGCTTACTTAGGTTGAGGTCTATGTGGTTTTTTCTGGTGCTTGTAATTTGGGGTTTGTGGTTTGAGGTATTTGATAGGACCAAGATGCTGAGGTTGAGGTCTGTGTGACCGAGGATGAGGTCTAGCTAGGACGTCGATAGGGCATACCCTGTGATTTGTCTCAAGAAAGAACAACTCGTTCAGGTGTAGAGTGAGCAGGCTTTCTTGATATGTGGTTAGCCTTTGAAGGGTCTTTCAGCTGAAGAGTTGCTATGACGGACTTGTCCCTCCACAGGGTGATTTGTCGATGGTAATGTAGACTTCGTGGTGGCACCACTGTGGACTGTTTGCGGCCAATGTCGATTGCTTGACGCTGGATAGTACGACACATTGTTGTTTTGTTTGGTGGTGGTTGTGCTTGTGTGGCGTTGTGGTTGCACCTATGTACCGTGTAGCTTTTGTTGTGCCCTGATTCAGGAAATCAGGCTCTATTCTAGAGTAGATTGTGGTTGTCAGAGCAATGGCTCTGTGCTTTAGTGTTACTTTTACTATGGTAGGTGTTTTAAATGTTATAGAGAGTATTTAGACACCATTGGTTGTCTATTCTACACAGAGAGCATGTGAGGTTAGACTGTGTGATTTGGTGTAGTTTGAAATTTATTTAACAAGAATAGCCATTTCAAGTATATATAAAAGATTTTGAAAAAGCATGTATATAATTTTGAAAGGAAAAAAGAAAAATGATTTTAAAGACATGTTTTAAAGATTTTGTTGCTTGTTGGACAATAATGAGTTGCCCTGTTGTGGTTGTGTGGCATTCAAGTGAGATGCACAGGGTTTGGTTGTTCCTTGACGTAATTTGCCAAGTTGTGTGGTGTGTGATAAGTGGGGTGTGTGTGTGTTGAGTAACCATTTTGAGTGGTCACTTGTGTGCTTTTGTTCTGGTGTTTTCGCAGGTGTAGGATTATGAGTTACTTTATTGTTAGTGCACATAGGAAGAATTTACACTGCCACATATCAGGAGTTCTGAATGAGTGTATTATTTAGTTTTATTTTTGTTAATTGTGTTTATTATATCTTCTTAGAATTAGTTTTAGTATTCGTATAATATTGTTAATAAAAAGATAAAAATAAAAAGATAAAAATAAAAATATAATTAGGTTTGAGATGTAGCAATCGTTACACTATCATGGAGCGAAGAATATGTGATCTGTCATGATACTTTGTAACGTCAATGATACTTTTACTATTATTTATAAGTTTAATATAATACATGTCTTTTTATTTAGTAATTTAATTTTTTAAAGTCATTAGTCTTTTATACGAAACATCCTTAAAAATTTCATGCTCTGCCGCTACTTGCAGATCTGGATTTTGTTGGCACTACAAGTCGACCTTTTCACCGAAAAAAGGTAAGTAAAAAGTTGGAAAACTGACCATTATGTTTTGACTTCTCTATGGCATTAAACAAGTCAACGGCAGAGATTTTTCTTCTAGAAGGTCAGGAGAGAGAGAGAGAGAGAGAGAGTAAGATGGCCTCCCATTTTTTTGGAAGGTAGAGAACACACATTCCGGCGACAACCTCTCCACACCACCACAACTCTTTTAGTTTCTCTCTGTCTATCTGTTTCTCTCGTTCATTAATGAAACCCCACAAGAACCAAACTCCTCCTCTCTCCTCCTCCTCCGCTTCGATGGGATGTAGTGTATCTAAGCTGGAACAGGGCGAGGAGGCCCCGCCGGGGCTGAGGCCGGTGCAGAGGAAGATCGAAGAGATTAGAAGGAACAGGAGGAGGAGGACCGCTGGCAGAAAGGACAGCATTGTTTCCACCACCGAGCTACTCATCTCTCCCGAGGACGTCGAGGTCGCCGACGATGTCATTTCTCGCGGCGACGACTCGTTGCACAGGCCCGTCAACGCTGCAACAGATGCTGAGGAGGAGGTGAGGGTAAAAGATGAAAAGAGGGTAGAGGACAAGGAAGACAGGAAGCAGAAAGAGGTATGTATTCTACTGGAAATGAAACACAAAAAGAGTTCTACGATCGTTCTATATGTTGGCGTTTCATGGATGGTCGAATCGTACGCACGCTCAGATGATGAAAATCAAAATAAAAATGAAATGAAATTTAAAAGTTAAAACACACACACCATCTGAAAACCGATGACATGGAGTTGGATGATTTGCATATGTGAATTCTGAAAATGCACCTTGGTTTCAGGGGCTCAATGCTTGTATCTGCAGGCTTTCTTCTGAAATTTGTCCGAACTTTTTTTTTTTTTTAAATTAATTTAGAAAAATAAGATTCTGAAAATAACATATATTAACAAAGTTGATTTCAAAAATATTTTCCAAGGAAATTTGATTTTAAACATAGTTGGCCTCAAGTCATACTACGTTTCTTTTGCACCAAAATTTAATTTTTTTTCACGAAGGTCTTCCGCTATGTCCACCATAAATTTGATTTCAATTATTACACACAAAAAATAATAATAATAATTTTTATGACCAGGATCTTTATAAGAAACAAGTTTATTTATTTTTCAACAGGAAGAAAAGAAAGATCTTGAGAAGAAGGACGAAGAAAAGAAGGAAAATGCGGTTGAACAGCAAAAACAGAAGGATTCGGTCAACGGCGAGAAGAGCAAAGATAACAACAACGATGAAGAGAAAGAGAGCAAAAAAGAAGAGAATGGAGGAGATGCCGGTGGCCTTCTCGTTGGAGACGAGAACCGACGAAGCTTGATCCCTTACGACGAGGAGGAGCTAGTGGGATCGCCGAGTTTCCGAATCTATTTCGTCGACGACTCAAACAAGGTGGAAGATCTAGCAAAGGAGGAGAACGGTAAGTTTATAAATTTCATGAACCATTTGTTTGAAATAGTAAGGATCTGGTTAATGAGATAGACCGTTCGTCTTTTGCATGAAATGGCTAAGTTTGTTTGATGGTGGCAGGTTCTATATCTGGGAAAGATTCATTCAGAAGCAAGGACGATTCATCCAATGAGGTACAATATTTAATCTTCAAGTCACAGTGGTTCTGTATGTAGAAGTTGAGATTTAAAAAGAGAGAAAAAAAAAGACAGCTTTTGATTAGATGACTTGTATACATCACCGTGGTTGTGGCTTGTGAATCCAGGGAAGTGAGGCTAGAGCTGCAAAGAAGGCCAGAGGGAGGAGACTGAGAGCCTTGGCGACGAAGCCGATCACCTACGGCCTCCGCTCGTGTTACCACCACGGCAACTCCGTCGCGCAGGGCGAACGCAGCCCGTTGTCAGGCTCCAAGACAACAGTCGCTGCGGCCCAGTGAAGCCTACACAACACTAGCTTTCACCTACTACCATTATTGTGTTTCTGCTTTTCTTTCTAGTCTACCATTGTCATAAAAGGGCTGCAGCAGTGCAGCTTCTTGCATGAATGCCTTTGTGCATGGAAGCAACGCAGAGGACTCGCGTACTTGTGGGTTCTTATGCTTGTAGCAATTGGCAGTGTTTGCTCTGGGTGTTGTGTCTAGTTTCCAAGTGGACCTCATTGATTCCTTCATTCTATGATATGCTGTAACTAATTGCATTCTAATCCATGGGTTTCACATGTTTTTTGGGTTTCATGCCCAATTGGTTCTCTTTATGTT
>JAMKQA010000332.1:0-21605 GCA_024699735.1 Posidonia australis
GGAAACCAGCCCAAGAATGACTCGACCCAAGATCCAAAGAAAACACCTGGTAAAAGAAGACAAAGCAGAAAAAAGCGAATCAGTCAACCGAAAAGCAGGCGGTGCTGGTTCAAAAGTGGGACAAATGAACACGCCAACCGAGAGGCATTCGGTGACGTTCCTGGAGAAGGATAACTGAACACAACAAACGAGAAGCAAGCGGTGATGGTTTGGAGACCAGTAAAGCGGACTCACCCACCGAGAGGCTGTCGGTGATGGTCCAGGGGAAGGATAACCGAACACATGAACCGAGAAGCAGGTGGTGATGGTTCAGAGATCCGAAGAGTGGACTCATCCACTGAGAGCTTGTCGGTGACGGTCCAGGTGAAGTATAACCGAACACATCAACCGAGAAGCAGGAGGGGATGGTTCGAAGACCAGGAAAGTGGACTCACCCACCGAGAGGCTGTTGGAGACAGTCCAGAGGAAGGATAACCGAACAAATCAACTGAGAAGCCGTCGGTGATGGTTCGGAAATCCAAAGAGCGAACACGCCAACTGAGAGGCAGTCGGTGACAATCCACGGGGAGGACAACCAAACACATCATCCGAGAAGCAGGTGATGATGGTTCAGAGATCAGAAGAGTGGACTCACCAACCGAGAGGTTGTTGGGGACCAGAGGGAGGACAACCAAACACATCATCTAAGAAGCAAGTGGTGATGGTTTAGAAATCAAAAGAGCGGATACGCCAACCAAGAGGCTGTCGGTGACAGTCCAGGGGGATGACAAACGAACACATCTACCGAGAAGCTGGCGGTGATTGTCCGAGTGCCGAAGGGTGGACTCGCCAATCGTGAGGCTGTCTGTGACGGTCCAAGGGAAGGATAACCGAACACATCAACCAAGAAGCAGGTGGTGATGGTTTGGAGACCAGGAAAGCAGACTAACCCAACGAGAGGCTGTCGGTGACGGTCCAGGAGGAGGACAACCAAACACATCATCCGAGAAGCACGCGGTGATGGTTCGGAGATCCAAAGAGTGGACTCACCCACTAAGAGGCTATCGATGACAGTCCAGGGGAAGGATAATCTAACACATTAACCGAAAAGCAGGCGGTGACGGTTCAGAGACCAGGAAAGCGGAATCACCCACTGAGAGGCTGTCGGTGACAGTCCAGGGGAAGGATAACCAAACTCATCATCCAAGAGGTAAGCAGTGATGGTTCAGAGATCCGGAAAGCGGACATGCCAAATGAGAGGTTGTCGGTGACAGTCTTGGAGGAGGACAACCAAACACATCATCCAAGAAGCAAGCGGTGATGGTTCAAAAATCCAAAGAGCAGACACGTCAATCGAGAGGCTGTCGATGACGGTCCAGAAGAAGGATAACCAAACACATCAACTGAGAAGCAGGCAGTGATGGTTTGGAGACCAGGAAAGCGGACTCACCCACCGAGAGGCTGTCGGTGACGGTCCAGGAGGAGGACAACCGAACACATCATCCGAGAAGCACGCGGTGATGGTTCGGAGATCCGAAGAGTGGACTCACCCACTAAAAGGCTATCGGTGAGGGTCCAGGGGAAGGATAATTGAACACATCAATCGAAAAGCAGGCGATGACGGTTCAGAGACCAGGAAAGCGATCTCACCCACCGAGAGGCTGTCAATGACGGTCCAAAGGAACGATAACCAAACCTATCATTCGAGAGGGTGGCAGTGATGGTTCTAAGATCCGAAAAGCAGACACGCCAACCGAGAGGCTGTCGGTGACGGTCGAGGAGGAGGACAACTGAACACATCATCCAAGAAGCAAGTGGTGATGGTTCGGAAATCCAAAGAGCGAACACGCCAACTGAGAGGCTGTCGGTGACAGTCCAGAGGAAGGATAACAGAACACATCAACCGAGAAGGAGGCGGTGATGGTTCGGAGACCAGCAAAGCGGACTAACCCACTGAGAGGCTGTTGGTGACGGTCCAGGAGGAGGACAACTGAACACATCATCCAAGAAGCAACCAATGATGGTTTGGAAATTGGAAGAGTGGACTCGCCAATCGAGAGGCTGTCGGTGACGGCCCAGAGGGAGGACAACCAAACACATCATCTAAGAAGCAAGCGGTGATGGTTCAGAAATCAAAAGAGCAGACACGCTAACCGAGAGGCTGTCGGTGACAGTCTAGGGGGATGACCAACGAACACATCAACCGAGAAGATAGCGGTGATGGTCCGAGTGCCGAAGGGCAGACTCGCTAACCATGAGGCTGCCGGTGATGGTCCAAGGGAAGGATAACCGAACACATCAACCAAAAAGCAGGCGGTGATGGTTCGGAGACTAGGAAAGCAGACTAACCCACCGAGAGGCTGTCGGTGACGATCCAGGAGGAGGAAAACCGAACACATCATCCGAGAAGCACGTGGTGATAGTTCGGAGATCCGAAGAGTGGACTCACCCACTAAGAGGCTTTCGGTGACGGTCTAGGGGAAGGATAATCGAACACATTAACCGAAAAGCAGGCGGTGATGGTTCAAAGGCCAGGAAAGTGGACTCACCCACAGAGAGGCTGTTGGTCACGGTCCAGGGGAAGGATAACCAAACTCATCATCCGAGAGGCAGGCAGTGTTGGTTCATGGATCCGGAAAGCAGACACGCCAATCGAAAGGTTGTCGGTGATGGTCTAGGAGGAGGACAATCGAACACATAATCCAAGAAGCAAGCCGTGATGGTTAGAAAATCCAAAGAGCAGACATGCCAACCGAGAGGTTGTCGGCGACGGTCCAGAAGAAGGATAACCGAACACATCAACTGAGAAGCAGGCGGTGATGGTTCGGAGACTAGGAAAGCAGACTCACCCACCGAGAGGCTGTCAGTGACGGTCCAGGGGAAGGATAACCAAACCCATCATCCGAGAGGCAGGAAGTGATGGTTCTGAGATTCGGAAAGCAGACATACCAACCGAGAGGCTGTCGGTGACGGTCCAGGAGGAGGACAACCGAACACATCATCCAAGAAGCAAGCGGTGATTGTTCGGAAATCCAAAGAGAGGATATGCCAACTGAGAGGCTGTCGGTGATGGTCCAGAGGAAGGATAACCGAACACATCAATCGAGAAGCAAGCGGTGATGGTTCGGATACCAGTAAAGCGGACTCACCCACCGAGAGGCTGTCAATGACGGTCCAGTAGGAGGACAACCAAACACATCATCCATGAAGCAACCAATGATGGTTTGAAAATCCGATGAGCAGACTCACCCACCGAGTGGTTGTCGGTGACAATCCAGGGGAAGGATAACCAAACACATCATCAGAGAAGCTGGCAGAGATGTTTCGGAGATCCGAAGAGTGGAATCATCCACCGTGAGGTTGTCGGTGACGGTCTAAGGGATGGATAACCAACCCATCATCCAAGAGGCAGGCTGTGATGGTTCTGAGATCTAGAAAGTGGACACGTCAACCGAGAGACTGTCGGTGACGGTCTAGGAGGAGGACAACCGAACACATCATCCAAGAAGCAAGCAGTGGTGGTTCAGAAATCCAAAGAGCGGACATTACAACCGAGAGGCTGTCGGTGACGGTCCAAAGGAAGGATAACCGAACACATCAACCGAGAAGCAGGCTGTGATTGTTCGGAAATCCAAAGAGTAGACTCATCCACCGAGAGGCTGTCGGTGACAGTCCAGGGGGAGGACAACCAAACACATCATCCGAGAAGGAGGTGGTTATGGTTCGGAGATCAGAAAAGTGGACTCATCCACCGAGAGGCTGTCGTTGACGGTCCAAGGGAAGGATAACCGAACACATCAACTGAGAAGCAGGCGGTGAAGGTTCGGAGATCCGAAGAGTGGACTCATCCACCAAGAGCTTGTCTGTGACGGTCCAAGGGAAGTATAACCAAACACATCAACCGAGAAGCAGGAGGGGATGGTTCAGAGACCAGGAAAGCGGACTCACCCACCGAGAGGCTGTCGGAGACGGTCCAGGGGAAGGATAATCGAACAAATCAACCGAGAAGCCGGCGGTGATGGTTCAGAAATCCAGAGAGCAAACACGCCAACTGAGAGGCAGTCGGTGACAATCCACGGGGAGGACAACCAAACACATCATCCGAGAAGCAGGCGATGATGGTTCGGAGATCAAAAGAGTGGACTTGCCAACCGAGAGGTTGTCGGGGACCAGAGGGAGGACAACCAAACACATCATCTAAGAAGCAATCGGTGATGGTTCCGAAATCAAAAGAGCGGACATGCTAACCAAGAGGCTGTCGGTGACAGTCCAGGGAAATGACAAACGAACACATCAACCGAGAAGCTGGCGGTGATGGTCCGAGTGCCGAAGGGCGGACTCGCCAATCGTGAGGCTGTTGGTGACGGTCCAAGGCAAGGATAACCGAACACATCAACCAAGAAGCAGGTGGTGATGGTTCGGAGACCAGGAAAGCAGACTAACCCACCGAGAGGCTGTCGGTGACGGTCCAGGAGGACGACAACCGAACACATCATCCGAGAAGCACGCGGTGATGGTTCGGAGATCCGAAGAGTGGACTCACCCACTAAGAGGCTATCGGTGACGGTCCAGGGGAAGGATAATCTAACACATTAACCGAATAGCAAGCGGTGACGGTTCAGAGACCAGGAAAGTGGAATCACCCACCGAGAGGCTGTCGGTGACAGTCTAGGGGAAGGATAACCAAACTCATCATCCGAGAGGTAGGCAGTGATGGTTCAGAGATCCAGAAAGCAGACATGCCAAACGAGAGGTTGTCAGTGACGGTCCAAGAGGAGGACAACGAAACACATCATCCAAGAAGCAAGCGGTGATGATTCGAAAATCCAAAGAGCAGACACGTCAATCGAGAGGCTGTCGGTGACGGTCTAGAAGAAGGATAACCGAACACATCAAGTGAGAAGCAGGCGGTGATGGTTTGGAGACCAGGAAAGCAGACTCACCCACCGAGAGGCTGTCGGTGACGGTCCAGGAGGAGGACAACCGAACACATCATCCGAGAAGCACGCGGTGATGGTTCGGAGATCCGAAGAGTGGACTAACCCACTAAAAGGCTGTCGATGAGGGTCCAAGGGAAGGATAATCGAGCACATCAATCGAAAAGCAGGCGGTGATGGTTCAGAGACTAAGAAAGAGGACTCACCCACTGAGAGGCTGTCAGTGACGGTCCAGGGGAAGGATAACCAAACCCATCATTCGAAAGGGTGGCAGTGATGGTTCTGAGATCCGAAAAGTAGACACGCCAACCGAGAGGCTATCGGTGACGGTCGAGGAAGAGGACAACCGAACACATCATCTAAGAAGCAAGTGGTGATGGTTCAGAAATCCAAAGAGCGAACACACCAATTGAGAGGCTGTCGGTGATGGTCCAGAGGAAGGATAACAGAACACATCAACCGAGAAGCAGGTGGTGATGGTTCGGAGACTAGCAAAGTGGACTAACCCACCGAGAGGCTGTTGGTGACGGTCCAGGAGGAGGACAACTAAACACATCATCCAAGAAGCAACCAATGATGGTTTGGAATTCCGAAGAGTGGACTCGCCAATCGAGAGGCTGTCGGTGACGGCCCAGAGGGAGGACAACCAAACACATCATCTAAGAAGCAAGCGGTGATGGTTCAGAAATCAAAAGAGCAGACACGCCAACTGAGAGGCTGTCGGTGATAGTCTAGGGGGATGACAAAAGAACACATCTACCGAGAAGCAAGCGGTGATGGTTCGAGTGCTGAAGGGTAGACTCGCCAACCGTAAGGATGTCGGTGATGGTCCAAGGGAAGGATAACCGAACACATCAACCAAGAAGCAGGCAGTGATGGTTCGGAGACTAGGAAAGCAGACTAACTCACCGAGAGGCTGTCGATGACAGTTCAGGAGGAGGAAAATGGAACACATCATCCGAGAAGCACGTGGTGATAGTTCAGAGAACCAAAGAGTAGACTCACCTACTAAGAGGCTTTTAGTGACGGTCTAGGGGAAGGATAATCGAACACATTAACCAAAAAGCAGGTGGTGACGGTTCAGAGACCAAGAAAGCGGACTCACCCACCGAGAGGCTGTTGGTGACGGTCCAGGGGAAGGATAACCAAACTCATCATCCGAGAGGCAGGCAGTGTTGGTTCAGAGATCTGGAAAGCTGACACGCCAACCGAAAGGTTGTCGGTGACGGTCCAGGAGGTGGACAACGGAACACATAATCCAAGAAGCAAGAGGTGATGGTTAGAAAATCCAAAGAGCAGACACGCCAACCGAGAGGCTGTTGGTGACGGTCCAGAAGAAGGATAACCAAACACATCAACTGAGAAGCAGGCAGTGATGGTTCGGAGACTAGGAAAGCAGACTCACCCACCGAGAGGCTGTCGGTGACGGTCCAGGGGAAGGATAACCAAACCCATCATTCGAGAGGCAGGCAGTGATGGTTCTGAGATCCGGAAAGTGGACATGCCAACCGAGAGGCTGTCGGTGACGGTCCACGGGGAGGACAACCGAACACATCATCCAAGAAGCAAGCGGTGATTGTTCGGAAATCCAAAGAGAGGACATGCCAACCGAGAGGCTATCGATGACGGTCCAAAGGAAGGATAACCGAACACATCAATCGAGAAGCATGCGGTGATGGTTCGGAGACCAATAAAGCGGACTCACCCACCGAGAGGCTGTCGGTGACGGTCCAGTAGGAGGACAACCAAACACATCATCCAAGAAGCAACCAATGATGGTTTGAAAATCCGAAGAGCAGAGTCACCCACCGAGAGGTTGTCGGTTACAATCCATGGGAAGGATAACCAAACACATCATCAGAGAAGCTGGCAGAGATGGTTCAGAGATCCGAAGAGTGGAATCATCCACCGTGAGGCTGTCGGTGACGGTCTAGGGGAAGGATAACCAAACCCATCATCCGAGAGGCAGGCTGTGATGGTTCTGAGATCTGGAAAGCGGACACGTTAACCGAGAGACTGTCGGTGACGGTCTAGGAGGAGGACAACCAAACACATCATCCAAGAAGCAAGAGGTGGTGGTTCGGAAATCCAAAGAGCGGACATGCCAACTGAGAGGCTGTCGGTGACGGTCCAGAGGAAGGATAACTGTACACATCAACCGAGAAGCAGGCGGTGATTGTTCGGAAATCCAAAGAGTAGACTCATCCACCGAGAGGTTGTTGGTGACAGACCAGGGGGAGGACAACCAAACACATCATCCGAGAAGCAGGCGGTGATGGTTCAGAGATCAGAAAAGTGGACTCTCAAACCAAGAGCCTGTTGGTGATGGTCCAGGAGAAGGATAATCGAACACATCAACCGAGAAGATGGCAGTGATGGTTTAGAAATCTGAAGAGTGGACACGCTGACCGAGAGGCTATCGGTGACGGTCTTGGGGACGAATAATCGAACACATCAACCGAGAAGCAGGCAGTGATGGTTCGAAGACCAGGAAAGCGAATTCACCCACCGGGAGGCTATCGGTGATGGTCCAGTAGGAGGACAACCAAACACCCATCCGAGAAGCTGGTGGTGATGCTTCGGAGGTCCGGAAAGCAGACTCACCCACCAAGAGGCTATTGGTGATGATCCAGGGGAAGGATAACCGAACACATCAACCGAGAAGCAGGCGGTGATGGTTCGTAGATCCGAAGAGTGGACACGCCAACCGAGAGGCTGTCGGTGACGGTCTAGGGGAAGGATAATTGAGCACATCAATCGAGAAGCAGGCGGTGATGGATCAGAGATGCTAAAAGCAGACGCACCCACCGAGAGACTGTCGGTGACAGTCTAGGTGGAGGATAATCGATCACATCATCCGAGAAGCAGGCAGTGATAGATCGGCGATCCAAAAAGTAGACAAGCCAACCGAGAGGTTGTCGGTGATGTCTAGGGCAAGGATAACCGAACACATCAATCGGGATGCAAGAAGTGATGGTTAGGAGACCAAGAAAGCGGACTCACTCACCGAAAGGCTGTTGGTGACGGTCCAGGAGAAGGATAACCGAACACATCTACCGAGAAGAAGGTGGTGATGGTTCAGAAATCTGAAGAGCGGACACGCCAATTGAGAGGTTGTCGGTGATGTTCCCGGGGAAGGATAACTGAACACATCAACCGAGAAGCAAGCGGTGATGGTTTAGAGACCCGAAGAGCGGACACACCAACCGACAGGCTGTCGGTGATGGTCCAAGAGGAGGACAACCGAACACATCATCCGAGAAGCAAGCGGTGATGGTTCGGAGATCCAGAAAGCGAACTCACCCACCGAGAGGCTGTCGGTGACGGTCTAGGAGGAGGACAATCGAACACATCATCCAAGAAGCAAGTTGTGATGGTTTGGAAATCCGAAGAGCAGACTCACCCACTGAGAGGCTGTTGGTGACAGTCCAGGGGAAGGATAACAAAACACATCATTCGAAAAACAGGCGGAGATGGTTCAGAGATTCGGAAAGTGGTCTCACCCACCAAGAAGTTGTCAGTGACGGTCTAGGAGAAGGATAACCAAACACATCAACTGAGAAGCTGGCGGTGATGGTTTGGAAAACCGAAGAGTGTACTCATCCACTAAGAGGCTGTCGGTGACGGTCCAGGAGGAGGACAACCGATCACATCATCCGAGAAGCAAGCGGTGATGGTTCGGAGATCCGAAGAGTGGACTCACCCACCGAAAGGCTGTCGGTGATGGCCTAGGGGGAGGACAACCTAACACATCATCCGAGAAGCAGGTGGTGATGGTTCGAAGACCATGAAAGTGGACTCACCCACCGAGAGGCTGTTGGTGATAGTCCAGGGGAAGGATAATCGATCACATCATCTGAGAAGCAGGCGGTGATGGTTCGGAGATCCGAAGAGTGGACTCACCCACCGAGAGGCTGTCGGTGATGGTCCAGGGGAAGGATAACCGAACACATCAACCGAGAAGCAGGCGGTGATGGTTCGGAGACTAGGAAAGTGAACTCACCCATCGAGAGGCTGTCGGTGACGGTCCAGGTGGCAGGATAATAGAACACATCAACCGAGAAGCAAGCGGTGATGGTTTGAAGATCCAAAGAGCGAACACGCCAACCGAGAGGCTTCAATTAGGTTTGAGCTCATTGGTGATTGAAAGCCCAGCCACTACACTTTCAACCTACAAAATAGGGGTGTCTACAGGTAAGTTTCAGACTTACCAGCCAAATGGGAGAATGGTAAGTTTCAAACTTACCGACCAAAAGGGAGAATGGTAAGTTTCGGACTTATCGACCAAAAGGGAGAATGGTAAGTTTCAGACTTACCGACCAAGGGGGAGAATGGTAAGTTTCGGACTTACCGACTAGAGGGAAAATGGTAATTTTCAGACTTACCGACCAAGAGGGAGAATGGTAAGTTTCAGACTTACCTACTAAAAGGGAGAATTGTAAGTTTAGGACTTACCGACCAGGAGGGAGAATGGTAAGTTTCAGACTTACCGACCAGAGGGAGAATGGTAAGTTTCAAACTTACCGACCAAAAGGGAGAATGGTAAGTTTCGGACTTACCGACCAAGGAGAGAATGGTAAGTTTTGGACTTACCGGCTAGAGGGAAAATGGTAAGTTTTGGACGTACCAACCAAGAGGGAGAATGGTAATTTTTGGACTTACCGACCAGAGGGAAAATGATAAGTTTCAGACTTACCTACCAGGAGGGAGAATGGTAAGTTTCGAACTTACCGACAAAATGGGAGAATGGTAAGTTTAGGACTTACCGACTAAAAGGGAGAATGGTAAGTTTCAGACTTACCGACCATAGGGAAAATGGTAAGTTTCGGACTTACTGACCAAAGGGGGAATGGTAAGTTTCAGACTTACCAACCAAGGGAAGAATGGTAAGTTTCAGACTTTCCGATCAAAAAGGAGGAATGGTAAGTTTTGGACTTATCGGCCAAAAGAGGAGAATGATTTCACCCATCTTGGAGTGAAGCCAGGGAGAATGTCTTTGAACTCCATCCTTTTGGACGTGAATCAAGGAGACAGGGATGTAGGGTCCTATCCAACTGTTTAGCCAAAAGGATTTGCCAAGCGGATCTTATTTAAGTATCAGTGCACCCTGGATCGTCGCCGTTGTGGGGATGTCAGTTGAAATAGTGTATTGTCATGCTGCAGTTGTTATTCTGTAGGGGCCATTATGTGGTGAATGTCACTTCTCAATAAGAAGATGCACTGACCATCATTTGGAAGATAATTTGTACCAAGCATTCTCATAACAGTCCTTCTTTCCACAAAGCAGCTCACATGCCCCTGGTTGAAGGCTCTGACTCAGTTACATAGTAATTCGATGTTCTGTTAGGCACCTGATATGTGATCTTCGACCAAAGAGCAGTTGACATGTCCCTGGTCAAAAATTCTGGTTCAATTACACTGTAGTTGATGCTTTATATGTAACTTTTGACCAAAGAGCAACTGACATGGCCTTGGTATTGAACTGGTTGGGGCATCACTTGAGGGCATGGGGTCTTGGAAGCTAGACTGTAACTACAAATGTTCCTTGAACCACTGGAGTACTTGAGACCATCACTAGTCGAAGCAAGTGATCCATTCATCAAGTGACTGAAAGTATGTGCACCCAACTGCTTTCCTATATTGTACTTGGAAGATAGAAGGAATCGGGGCTACTTGATAAAGGCCTTTGATCAGGATTGTAACTTGCCTCTGGCTGGTATGTTTAGGATGTGTTCTACTCAACCATGGTGTTCTGATAGCTCTGTATTTGGCGACGCTACTGTAGGATATTCTCTCGATTGTATTTGCTAAATTCTGGATTTGTTGCGTAGAGTCCACAACCATGCTTTTGTTTCTGCTAATCATTTGATGTGCAGGTCCTGATCAGAGAACAACTGACCTGCCCTAGACGAACCAAGTAACAGATTGTGTGAACCCAGCTAGACAGCAGTTGACATGCCCCTAGCATAAAAGGTGTATGATGCTCAAAAGTCAGATTCGAAGATACCAAGGCAGAATGGATGCCTCTGGCATTGAGCCAGGCTACCCCAGGAAGTGTTGGGCACCACTCGAGGATGTAAAGACTTGAGGGTTAGGCTGTGACTGTAGGCGTATTGTGAATCACTGAAGTGGCTGTGGCTGATTTTGGTTGAGGCCTAGAGACACACTTGTTCACTGACTAGAAGCATGTGTATTCATCCACTGTCCTAAGCTATACTCCGATGGAAGAAAGTAATATGATACATCATGGTCTATCTTAGGCTGGCTATTCTCTATTCTGCTACTTATTATGTCATTATGCTCTGGCTGGAAATATGTATTTGGCTGGTTGTCCTCAGGCATTCCACAAACAGTGTCTACCACACTTGAATTGTTGCAGAGGAATTGCTGTTACATTGCCGATTCTGTAGGTCCGTGTAGCTCGTACACTAACTAATTTCCTCACTGTATATGCACTTTGACTACTGAGGAGCTGAAATATCTTGGCTAAAAGCACCTAGCAAAAAATCCTGTTGAACAAGTCTATATGCAAACAAAAAGATTGATCCAAGCAAGGCTATGATGATTATTATTATTATTGTTGTGGACTTTATTATTGTGAGAAAATTAGTTATTTAAGAGTGACCTATTTTGTTTGATCAAGAAATACATGCCTTGTGATTTTAGTTGCTTGTTATCTACATTTATTGTTTTGCTTGCTTAATGAGTTCATTACCTGGATCGTTTGCTTGTTTAGTTCAGTCGTTTGTTTGCCCTTAGGTTGGAAAGTTTTATGCCTGTTAGAGGAGGATGACACCTTCGACTCAGTTGCCACTACAAAGACTTGCAAGTTGTTCGGTGGCTCATGCTGGGTAGTGGTGGCACTCAAACTCACTATAAGGTAGTGTAATGGACCTGGCTCCATGCCAAACTCTTTATGGTCCTACACTTGCTTTTTTCCTTTCAATATCCTTGTTTTTTTTTTCTTTTACTCCCTTATAGACGTGCGGTTTCTCTCTAACCTTGTCTTGGAGGTAATAAGCACCCAATCTATTCAGGAGGCCTTTATTGCAAGATGGTGGGTCAATCCCTCAAAGGTGTGATTTTACTGAGCGCATACTCCAACTCCTCTCCAAGGTATGGTAAGGGTAGAGCTACAACGCACACCTCTCACTCATGGGCTGACTTCTGTCTTCTCTATTCTTTTATGCCCTTACGAATGTATGTTTTCTTTTCTGACTCACACTCTCAGTCACCCCTAACATTTTATCTCCCTTTTAGAGGTGCAGGATCCTTGCAGAGTTTGGACATTTCGTCTAGCTTTAATGCTCAGTGGCTCCTGTGCTAAATTGGTTTTCTAAGTAGTGACAATTGAGGAGGGAATAATCCATTCTGACATTGGCAAGCTTTTCCAATTTTTCATCATCGGGCAGAATGTTATTGACAAGCAAACTACCCTCTTTAATTGTTCTTGATGTTTTCTTCTATTTTATGTTGTTCTTTTTTTTAACTTTTGTGATTTTTTTTTGTGCTTTGATAAATGGTGATGCGAAAAGAAAACAAAGGGAATAAAGGAAACGCTCCATTCTTTGTTGCTACTATTTGTCGATGCCATTGGGATTCAAAGTAACTCTTAGCAGTGCCACTGGTAATCGGAATCAAGGCAGGTGTAACAGAAGTTATCACAACCATTATTGGAATTGGGACTATCACTGTGAATGTTGAATATGCTGGTGACATTAAGATTGTATCTATGTTGGAGTTGATATTTACTGTGACGGCTATCTCCTACTTGATCTAGGGTATTTGCATGTGCTGGGTTAGATCCATGCATGGCAAACTATAGGTTAGGCCCCCCATAAAGGAACAAGAACAAGAGTGACAAACATGAGTGTCGTCGGACAGAACTGAGAAAAGAAAAGAGGACTAACTAGGCAAATGGGGAAGAAGAACAAGAGCGGCATACACATGTGCTGCCAGACAGAAGTAGAGAGAGGACATGATAGGAAAAAAGTGGCCCGATGGATTCCTCTGGAAAAACTGGGAGAAAGAGGAAAACCCATGAGGTTCCAGTATCCTCGGAGCTTGCAGGCCCAAACACGGTAATGTCGACTATTCTAGGGTGTGCACGTGTGTGTGCAAGCATGTGTGCGGGTGTATGTGTGGGCTACCTCCTGTGTGTTAACAACAATGCCTCCATTGTCAATCAAATCCTAGACAGCATTCTAGAGAGTAATACACTTGTTTGTTGAATGTCCACGAGTGCGATGGAATTGGCAGAACAAGTTAGCCTTATACCACCTAGGATGTGGGTCCGGTGGTGGGCGAACATCCAGTAACTATAGGAATGGCGCAACTTTAGGAAAGATGTCGCTTAGCGAATCCTCGAGTATGGTGAAGTCTCTTTCCTTATGGCGAGGTCGCCTCTGCCATTGTTGCTGCCCTTGCTGAACTAACATAACACAACATGTCGGTTCAACGGTGGTGTCTGGACATGTAATGCGTACTGAACTAGATGCTGATGATGATGAGAATATGGATGCGGGTGCTGTGCCTCGCATGTGAGAATAGGAAAGCTCAGGGGGCATATTGAAATATTTTCAGTTAAAACTTTATTCAAACGATTTAAGAAAAATGTGCAGGGACCTAAAAGTAAGAAAAAGGACCTATTTGTAATTAGAAAAAGGACCTAACATGTAACAACGCAAAAGGTTTAGAAATTTAACCAACGAAAACTATTTTTTTTATTTAAAAGAAAAGGATCGACGGCTGGCCGCCGCCGACGGAACTCCGCCGTTGACGACCGTCGGAACTCCATTGTCGACGACCGTCGGAGATGTTTCTCCAGTGCATCCCAAGGCCAGATCGAAGATAAGAGGGCATAACAAGAAAAAGGGGACGAGAAGAAAGGGATCTGACGGTGTGTATGGAGCATCGGACGGCCAGAGGCGGCTATCCATCCCCGTCACCGTCGAGGCAACTTTGGTGACGGCGCTGGATAAGGAGAAAACTTTGGAGGCAGCGGTGCGGTGATTTGAGGCTCCTGGAACATCGACGACATAGAGAGGAAGATTCCCCACTGATCCAGAGGGTGCTGCGATGTACAGGACTCCCGATCGAGCTCCGACCACATGTCATCTTCTTCGGTGATGGTAACAACTCTTGGTAGCATCGGGGGGCACTGGGAGAGTGGGATGTCACTCCTGGTGGCTCCAGTGTGTTGATGGCAAATCGTGGAGTGATCTTGGATGATCGGAGAGGCATGGTGGGGCTGGAGGCGCGCGTTCAGTTGCGGTGAACAGTCTTCCTCTCCGATGACGGTGACGTGGCGCGACTCCGGCGATCTTTTGATGGAGGCCTCCATAGTGACTGGAACAGGGATTTGAGGGGTGGAGAAGCTAGAGGGAGGTCTAGGGAGGAGAACCTAAAACTCTGGGACATGAATCAACCAGTGGATTCGTGCCCCCACCTAGGCCACTAGAGAATGACTCCTGTGAGGCCTGGAAACATGATTCCAACCAGAGGAGACCTCTGGCTCTATTGGAATCGACCAAGGGAGGTTGAGGGAGACCTAGGAAGCTAAAATTGAAATTAAATGAGGCTAGTGGAGGGTGTACCTGGTCTGGCAATGTACTTCGGCATCGTGTCTCGCCGGAGGTGGCTGACAACTCTGGTTTCTCACCTCCACGAACCTCCTCTCTCTTCCTAGAACTCTCTCTATCTCCTCCACCCTTTCTCTCTCACCCCCTTTTCTTTCACTTCACACTACTGTCCCTTTTATAGGTGAAACTCCGGCGACTGTAACAACCTGTAACAGATTCAGCAAAATCCTAACAACTAACCAACTTCGTAACAAACTAAAACCTCCTAATAGACTAACCACTTGTAACAACCTTGCTGTTCCCCACACACCCCGCTGCTTGGCCAAGCACCGACAGTGATCGACTGTCGTGATGAAGGAACCAGCCAGGTTCACACATCTGGTGCGGTTGTATGGTGCACCGGAGAGGTGCCCCTGTCTTGTGCGCCAGATAGGTGCGCCTGTCTGGTGCGCTAGACAGGTGCCCTGATAGGTGCGCATGTATGGCCCTGGATCACGGCTCAAAGCATTTGCTGTTGGGTTTGGCGTTCCTTGGCTTTGGGATCAAACTAGGGTTTGAGTTCATTTGTGATT
The DNA here is from genome assembly GCA_024699735.1 of Posidonia australis. NCBI lineage: Eukaryota > Viridiplantae > Streptophyta > Magnoliopsida > Alismatales > Posidoniaceae > Posidonia > Posidonia australis. The sequence continues at coordinate 15,070 of JAMKQA010000332.1, forward strand.
AAATGCCCAGCTACCACAACTCCATCATGCAGACCTGCAAAATTGGGGTGTCTACACCTGGTAACGACTCGGTTCTCTCTTTCTTGGCGGTTCCCAACTGTTGCCTATATCTTGGTAATGACACGATTCACTCTCTTTCTTGGCAATTCCCAGCTGTTGTCTGTATCCTGATGACAACTCAGTTCACTCTTTCTTTGTGGTTCCCAGTCGTTGCCACTATCTTGGTAAAGACTTGGTTCACTCTCTTCCTTGGCGGTTCCCAGCCATTACCTGTATCATGGTAACGACTCGGTTCACTCTTCCTTGGTGGTTCCCAGTCGTTGCCTGTATCCTGGTAACGACTCGGTTCACTTTCTCCCTTGGCGGTTCCCAACCGTTGCTTGTACCCTGGTAACGGCTTGGTTCACTATCTTCCTTGGCGGTTCCCAACCGTTGCTTGTATCCTAGTAACGACTCGGTTCACTCTCTTTCTTGGTGCTTCCCAATCGTTGCCTGTATCCTGGTAAAGACTCAGTTCACTCTCTTTCTTGGCGGTTCCCAGCGGTTGCCTGTATCCTGGTAATGACTTGGTTCACTCTTTCATGGCGGTTCCCAGCCATTGCCTGTATCCTGGTAACGACTTGGTTCTCTCTTTCTTGGCGGTTCCCAGCCATTGCTTGTATCCTGATAACGACTTGGTTCTTTTTTTCTTCGCGGTTCCCAACCATTGCCTGTATCCTGGTAACGACTCGGTTCACTCTCACTCTTGGCAATTCCCAGTCGTTGCCTGTATCCTAGCAACAACTCGGTTAACTCTCTTTGTCTGCTCCTAGCCAACCTGTCTATACGCCGACAGTAACTAGGTTCTATCCTCTTTCTCTTTGCCGGCCCGACAAGTCCGATAACTTGCCAGCTCCCCCTTTTTTGTCCACTCTTAGCAAACCTGTGTGTACAACAATAGTGACTAGGTTCTGTCCTCTTTCTCTTTGTCGGCCCAATAGGTCCGATAACTTGCCAGCTCTCCCATTTCTGTCCGCTCCTAGCCAACCTGTTTGTACACCGACAGTGACTAGGTTCTATCCTTTCTTCCTTTGTCGGCCTGGCAAGTCCGATAACTTGCCAGCTCTCCCCTTTCTATTCACTCCTAGCCGATCTGTCTGTACACCGACAACGATTAGATTCTATCCTTTTCCTTTTGTCAGCCCGACGAGTTCGATATCTTGTCTTCCCTTAGGACCTCGTTCGACCGAGCAGTACCTAGGGTGCCCCCTTCTTTGGGCTGGTACCCCCAAATACCCGAATGACTTCCGTCGCCAGTCAGCTTTGCCACGCCCCTCTTCTCCTCAAGCTGATAATCGAAACTGTCTGGCGATGAGTCCGTCAACTCATTAGGCATCATAGCATTCATTCGCATATGCATGTACCAACTAGCTTCTACACAGTACTTGCATCATAGTCAGGCATTTTTCAAACCATCAGCATATCACACATTTGTAATGCACACTTCATCAACATTCACTTACATTACAGTAGCACTTTAGCATCAGCAACACGTTGCCTGTATCCTGGTAATGACTCAGTTCACTCTCTTCCTTGGCAGTTCCCAGCCGTTGCCTTTATCCTGGTAACGACTCGGTTCACTCTTCCTTGGCGGTTCCCAGTCGTTGCCTGTATCTTGGTAACGACTTGGTTCACTTTCTTCCTTGGCGGTTCCCAACCGTTGCTTGTATCCTGGTAACGGCTCGGTTCACTCTCTTACTTGGCGGTTCCCAGCCGTTGCCTGTATCCTGGTAACGACTCGGTTCACTCTCTTTCTTGGTGGTTCCCAGTCGTTGCTTGTATCCTGGTAACGACTCAATTCACTCTCGTTCTTGGCGGTTCCTAGCCGTTGCTTGTTTCCTGGTAATGACTTGGTTCTCTCTTTCTTGGCACTTCCTAGCCATTGCCTGTATCCTGGTAACGACTCGGTTCACTCCTTCTTGGAGGTTCCCAACCATTGCTTGTATCTTGGTAACGACTTGGTTCTCTCTTTCTTGGTGGTTCCCAACCGTTGCCTGTATCCTAGAAACGACTCGGTTCTTTCTTTCTTTGCGGTTCACAACCATTGCCGATATCCTAGTAACAACTCGGTTCACTCTCTCTCTTGGTGGTTCCCAGCTGTTGCCTGTATCCTGGCAACAACTCGGTTCACTCTGTCTGTCCACTCTAAGCCAACCTGTCTGTATGCCACGGTAACTAGGTTCTATCCTCTTTCTCTTAGTCGGCTTGACAAGTTCGATAACTTGTCGGCTCCCCCCTTTCTGTCCACTCCTAGCGAACCTATCTGTACACCAACAGTGACTAGGTTCTGTCCTCTTTCTATTTGTCGGCCCGACAAGTTCGATAACTTGTTAGCTCTCCCCTTTCTGTCTGCTCCTAGCAAACCTGTATGCACACCGATAGTGACTAGGTTCTATCCTTTCTTTCTTTGTCGGCCCGGCAAGTCCGATAACTTGCCAGCTCTCCCCTTTCTGTCTCCTCCTAGCCGATCTATCTATACACCGATAGTGATTAGGTTCTATCTTTTTCCTTTTGTCGGCCCGAAGATTCCGATATCTGTCATCCCCTAGGACCCCGTTCGAGCAAACAGGACCTAGGGTGCCCCCTTCTTTGGGTTGGTATCCCCAAATACCCGGATGACTTCCGTCACCATTCACCTTTTCAGTCGGCAAGCCCGTCAGACTTGCCATGCCCCTGTTCTCGTCAAGCTGATAAACAAAATTGTCCGACGTGAGTCCGTCAACTCATCAGGCATCATAGCATTCATTCGCATATGCATGTACCAACTAGCATCTACACAGTACTTTCATCATAGTCAGGCATTTTTCACACCATTAGCATATCACACATTTGCAATGCACACTTCATCAACATTCACTTACAGTACAGTAGCACTTTAGCATCAGCAACACATATGCCACATTCTCGCTTCGATCGAAACCATGCGCATATCTGCCTGGCTCCAACGTGCGATCACTTTGACATCCAAGTAGGACACCACTCACATTAGCATCTGCACCTTGGCACGCAAGTTGCGACCTTCGGTGCATCCATCAGAAAAGAAGCTTATGGCCAATAGCAAGTTTCTTTCCTGTTTGATAGGGGCGGGGTGCCTTCTCTCAACCCAGAGCAGCAGTCTCGTTTCCCTTGACTTCGCTCATGGAGTGGCATCTATAGACACCCTGGATTTTGGCCAGTGCTGGCAAACAGACCCGGTGGGGAGCACGATTGGACGGCTAACCTGGATTTCCCTGATTCCCCAACCAAGCCCATACACTTGAACAAACTCAGAAAAACCCTAATTACCCTTAACCAATTAAACCCAAAACCTAAAACCCAGACCGTGTGCTCTGGCCCAACGACACGCGCGACCCACATGCACGGCCCAAGCTCGCGTCAGGGCCAAGGCAACACTACAGGTGCTGCCTGACTGGTCACTTTAGTTGTACGACCTCGTACCTCGTACCTCGTACGAGCGACACTGTGCACGCAACACCGACTTGTCTCTCAACTTGCCTGACACCCCAGAGCTTGCCCACGCCCTGTCCTCAGCCACCCACGCCCTGTGCCGCTTCCACCGACACGCAAGGCCTACAACGGCGCCGACGAGCCTTCTCCTGCCACGCCTGACATCCCCTGCCGCGCCTGACATCCCCTAGCCATGCCCTGCCATTCTCCACCTACCACGAGAGAGCCACGACCAAAATCCATCTCGAGCACCCTTAGCCAAGGACACCCAAACATTCGTGCAAGGAGAATCCAAAGAGAACCCTAAGAGCACCATGTCGGAGATTCAAACCTAGCTACCCAAACTATGACTAGCACCCATCCTACCCACCTCTGGTGAGCTCCCGAGGCTTTCCTCAAGCTCCCTGACCACTTCCAGACCAGTCCCAGCCCCGCGATAGTCGTCCACTCTCTCCTGCCAGTGTTCCTTCCTTCACTAGCATCGGCGACGCAACCTCAGCCACCAACTGGTACAACCCTTCTCCCTAAACTACCAAAGGAATATGTAGCATCATATGTGCATCGTTTTTGCCTAGTTTATTTCGTGTTTTCTTGCTCCCACTTGTGCATCCCGCATTTCTCCCCACTTGCGGACGACAATCACCAGCGTGAGGCTATCTTAGCCCTTGAGCGCTTGGTCCGGACGTCCAAAGGCATCCCTCTCCCCTCCACCACCTCTTGGAGTAGTCGAGCAAGTCCTCCAGGTCGAAAGTTTCCCATGGAGGATCGTCGGAGGAGGATGAGCACTAACACCGGCGACGGAGGAGGGGGGAAGAATCCATTGCATTTCATCGATTTCGTGACATGTGCATCTTCTCCTGGTGGTCCTCCCAAGTTTCCAAACGTGCCCCCATGCTTGGAGTTGCTCTGCCTTCTGGGGAGGAAGCGAGGAAGGAGGCAGGCCTAGCCTGGCCCAGTTCCATGAGCGCCTCGCGGGTGCATGCCCCATATGCACATATGGACCAGGGCATAGATAGGTTCAGGTCCCCTCCAGACCGAGGTCACCTATCCTAATACAGGCCATTCATGCATTTTTTATTACTCCTCGCATAGTTTTCATCTTTTGATGTATTTAAAGCGTGTGTTTTCCATTGTTTTAGTTTTTCGCACATGTTGGATTCTCCTTTTTTTTAACCTATATGAACTTCTGCACTTTTCATTTTGATCGCATCTTGTTGGCGCTCTGGTGTGGTATCTTTGTGTTGTGGGCATGGCCATGATGGCAAACAGTCGTGGCATCTCTGGGCATGCACGTCTGAGCTACTCGAGCTACGAACGCATGGCACATGTGAGGGTCGTCCAGGGGGTATCCTCGACCCAGCCTAGCCAGTGGGCCCACCTAATTTCCCTCCCATGCTTTACATGTTGTTTCCCGATTCGATTATGCTTTTCTTTTAGCTTGGTTTGGTTAACTTGATCATATGCTTTACTTCGCTTGCATCATCCATATAACCCCACTAACTGGCATCAAGTGCCTACATTTCCATGCACGCAAGCGAGATACCGGGAAAGACCGACTCGTCAGACATGTGGGGGTGCCTAACACCTTCCCCGTACGTAATAGGAGTCCTTACCCTTTCTCCAGTTCACAATGATCCGTGTGTCGAATCCATTTGGCATTTGATTTCGTTTTTTGATCTTTCGATACTGCTTTCCTTGTCTTTCCGTTTAAAATAGACTAGGTGGCGACTCCATGTTTCGTTTTCGCTCAATTTCCAGTGTTTTCAAGTCATTTCTTTTTCGCTCTCGAAACCACCAAACTTGTTGTGGCCCTACCGACTCCCATGCGGTCCCTATCGCTTGGGGAGCGTGGTCCCCCTACGCTGTCATGGTCACAGGGACCATGTCGAGATTGAATGAATATTGCTCCAGAAAAGTTTGGCTGAGTTCATACCAGGTCTTAATGGTAGTCGTATCCAAATATGTGAACCACTTTAAAGCCGAACCTGTGAGGCTCTTCTAGAAAAGGTGAATAAGTAGTCTCTCGTCAGCCTGCAACTGAGCAAGATCACTGCAATACGCCCTAAGATGTGAGATTGGGCAGCCTTTCCCATTTTAATTTTCAAGCTCCAGGATGTGAAAGTTCAGAGGGAAAACAACCTTTCCCATTGTATTTTTCAAGATCCAGGATGTTCACGGCAATGCCATGTTGGTCATTTCATAGGTTAATGGTAACTAGAGAACAATGGACTTGAAACTAGTGCCATACCACAACCATCTCCTAAAGCTAATGACCGAGTTTGAGGAAATAGGTTTTTCCTTCATGAATAGAGTCAAGAATGCCTACACAGATGCATTAGCCACTCTCGCGTCCTGGTTGTCCATACTAGAGGATGACACAGTGAAAGTGTCGGTAACCTACATTGACCTGTCGGCACACTACACGAGCATAGAAGGAACAGACTCCATAGTAGAGCTACCATGGTATCATGACATCATAGTCTACTTGGAAATCGGGAGTCATCATCCAGATGCATCAGCGGTAGATAGAAAGACTATGGTCCAATTTGCTGGAAGATATGTGCTTGGAGCAGGTCACTTGTACAGGAGGTCTTACAATCAGATGCTTCTACACTTTCTGGATAAAAAAGGAGGTTGATACAGTAATGCTACAAGTGCATGCCGGGACATGCGGACCACACATGAATGGGGTGTTACTAGCCAAGAAAATACTGTTACAAGGTTATTTCTGGTCAACCATGGAGACAGACTGCTGTCAGTTCGTGCGAAGATGTCACAATTGTCAAGTCCATGGCAACTTTATTCATGCACCTCCACAACAGCTCCACAACATGTCGTCGCTGTTGTAAATATGTCTTGAATTATGTCTTTGTTTCAGGGTTAGTTTGGTCATTTGACCATTTTGGTGCCCTAGTATATAAGTAGGCTAAGGCACAGATTATGTAACCTCTTTTGTTCATTCGTGTAACCCTTTTAGACTCCTATTGAATAGAGAGAACTCCTCCCTCTTCTCTCCAGATCTAGGGTTTCATGTGAGGTTCGTCTGTGGG
>JAMKQA010000333.1:0-51321 GCA_024699735.1 Posidonia australis
AATTAAGAGAAGAATGATTTGTAAGGAATGACACATCTGACTGTTTACCTGGGATAGTGCTTGGGAGGTTCACAGGAGTTGGTGGGCAGAATAAACAGCCCCTGCTGTAAGCAAGGGTGTGGCACGATTTCTCGGTACCTCATTGATGGTAAACATGCCATTCTGATCCATAGTAACTTCCATAAGTTTGTATACGAGTTCCTGGCATATAAGTTTGTATATCAAATCTGTGCTTTATTTGTCAGAACTGGAGATAATTGTAGAAAGTTTAAAATGCCAAACCATCTACAGAAACGCTGACCTTCTGTTTGAGAGTCAGTTCAGTAAATTGTTGATAACAGGAACCATCAAATAGCACTCCAGAAATCTGAAAAATGGAATTGAAGTAAAGTGTAACTTGTTTATCTGAAATGCAACAATAATAAACCTCTTCCTCTATAGAGCAATCCCAGGCATGCCGAACGGTTGCTTCCCATTTCTTGTTTGTCATCTCAAGTATCTACAGGATGTAAAACGTGACGAAGCTCGATTAGATATTCTTGTGTATAAACACAAGCCCAACTTCCTTTTAATATGCAGCATGACGTTCTATAATTGAGTGGAGCTTTCGTACATTGTGCAGTCTTTCTTGATTCACAACCAGTAGCCGTAAGAAGTCTTGGACTGTGTTGATTCCCTTTTCTGCAAGTCTTTTATGAAATTTGCCGTCTTTTCCTATCTTTTCTAGGCACCATACCTCATCGTCAAGTGATGGAGGGTGATGCTTCTTGTAAACTGTTATAAATACAACCTTTAAAGTTTAAAAAACAAAAGTATACAAAATATATTATTCAAGCTTGAGAGGAGACATGAAACATTTAGCCTATGTTTAGATCCTGGAATAAAGACAAAAATAAAAGCAGAATTGAAATAGTAATTCCGTTTAACAAGTCAAAAAATGAAATAAAAGCGAAATAATAATTCCTTTTCTGATTTACTTATTCCAGAATAACTATTCTACGAAAAAGATGGAATAAAGTTATTCCGTTAAGTTATTCTCATACATGTATGTATACGATATGTTTATTTTTTGTTTAAAAATTAACAAATATATAATGTAATGTATACAAATTTTAAACTAAATATATATCTTAATAATCAAGTTGATTATTATTAATCTACATATTTTTCATTTATTCTAACACTTATTCTAATACTTATCCCATTTTTCATCCAAACCAGAATATCTCCTTATACACACGTATTCACCTCTAAAAGAAAATCACTTCTAAATTGAATAGCAATACTAACAAAATACTAATATCACTTTCCACTTATTCCTACTTTTCTTATTATACATCCAAAGAAAGACTTAGTGATTATGCTAATTGAGTTCACATCATGTAATAGACATAAGCAATTAAAAATTTACTAGATTGAATTCATAATATTATGATATTGTAAGATTTGCATTTTCAATACTCAAAAATTTACTAGATTGAATTCATAATATTATGATATTGTAAGATTTGCATTTTCAATACTCAAAAGAGTTCCATGAATCATGTTATGACATCTTTTAGACCAAGGGGGAGGGGGTAACAAGCAGCTAAATGATATAACTTAAAGCGAACATGCACTTTGCACAACAAGTACAGAACTACCTTGACTCTTAGCTAAATGTATTTGACAACTAAAATACATAAACACAAAAGATTAGTTAAAATTGAAAGTGACATAAAGTTAATTCGGACTTCTCGATGACGAAACTTAAATGCAAAAATATATTTTACTATCAATTGTTCAACTTAAATACAACAGTCAGTAAACATTTCTATCTTAAATTAAATCAATTTTGCATTTTCTATGCAAATTTCATAAAGTAAAGATTCACATACAAGTTCAACTTACATTTTCCACGATGATCTTTGACAAGAAAAGCTCCACTTATTCCCTCTTGCACTCCTATAGAATTGTTAAGCACTCTTACGCCTAATCTAAATTTTCTGCTTCTTATCCAACTAGAATTATCAGTGAAAGTTACTTCACCAAAACTACCGATTCCCTGCATCAGTGTGGCAACCAGATCTCCTGTGAGCAGTGGGCGTTTACCCTTTCTTTGATGCACCAAACTGTCATTAAACTCTTCCTCTGTCCAATTTTTCCGTTCATCACTTCCAAAATCACCATCAAGAACAAGAACCTCCAACTTAATTGAAGACAAGTGGCCTGATGTGACAGTGACATTTGAAAAGGAATCCACAATTGCAATTTTCACCAGAGAACCATCAACTGTTTGAATTCTGCTTCCTGCAAAAATTGTATGGGGCAGGTTATTCTGAAACTGCAGCTGCCAGCGTCTAGTAACAGGTGGACGGACCGGATTTAAGTAAACCCTGCAACAATGACATCAAAAACCTCTGAATGGATCAGCACACAGAATAAGAAAGCTACCAAAATATGAAAGTAATATAAAAAGATCTAATTAGGTGATTGACTTGTTTCTATCTCTCTTAAATAGATATTTGTAGACAAGAAGTTATAAGTTTTAACTAGATAATGCTAGGATGCAGATTTTGGGATCTCTTGCATTCAGTTGTTATCAGAAGAAAAAACCAATACAATATAGCATTTGACAAAAAAGGCAAATGATGTTCAAACAGATTGTGGTACCATGACTTACTCATTGCGAGTTTAGAAGAACCTGATTCCAATTGCCAAAATCACTTCAACTATGACATTCATATAATTAACTATCATCTGCATAAATTATAGAATTAAGGATCTAAAAGAAAATTTGATTAGACTCTGGGACAAATCATTTTTGATTTAAAGGAGACATGCACTGTAGAAAAGATAATCTGACCTGTGTTCATCCAAGATGTCCACGAAAGAGTACAGGAACAGATTATGCAACTTTCAATGGATTGAACAAAAGATTTGTTTCTGAAACTGTTGAAATATTGATCCCATGTTCGTCATACATGTACCTAATTTACTTGTCTTCTATTAGACAAATACACTAAAGTATATAGATTTACAGAATTAGTGCTTAAAATGTAAATCTTATAAATAGAAATTTAGAGATAATTTTACCAATACATAGTTTTTATTCCTGTAATTTGGTTCAAACATCAGAGTTTGATTGAACAAATGACTTCCACTAAATAAAAAAAGAATGCAGCAGGAGGGTCTGCCAACTTAGGACAACACTGAAGCCCCCTGATATAATTAATATGTTCGGAAAGAATCATTACCCTTGGCCTGAATTCATGAAAGAGAATATGGCCTTTTCCACCTCGTCTCGCACCTATTCAGCAGGAAAAAAAATGCAATATTGCAGATCCAAAATTAGAAAATGATTTCATATTTGTCTGCACTGCTTTGCTGTAAGAGGATAAAGCTATTTTCAGCAATAGCAATAATATCATTGGTAGGTTATCTGCTACACTAAATGTACCACAGATAAGGTGGCACATTTCTTTCTTAGGAATGAAAAACAAATAGAACATGTAACACAAATCATTAATATGCATTTCAGTAATTAGTATGTATACTCTTGGATAGAATGAAATAGTACCATCAGAAATGCATTAAATAGTCTAGCTTGTGGTTCTTGTATAGCAATACTAGTAAGGAATTACCAGACTGAACATGATAACTGTATGGAATAAGAAAGCATTATCGAGAGATAATGTTAAAGAGAATCATTTTTTATCTATTAGAATTTATTAGTCTTATCCAAAAGCTAACTCTAGCCACATATTTTTCAAACCTTCCCAGGCCTTCAGAATTTTGAAGATTATCCTAACTTTAAAACTATGTTATCATGCACATTTAGGAGTTTCAGAAGAAAGTACAATTGTTTGTGTTTGTGTCATAGAAAATAAGATCTACTTTTCAATTTTTCTTGATTACTCATGAAATTATTTAGTAGCAGAATGCAACACACATACATAAATTTTTGATTCAATTGGGACAAAATAATTTCTTTAAAGGAATATAGTATGCAAAATTCTAGCCTGACAGTCCAGACAGGCTTATAAAGCATAACAGAAATGAAGCACTTCTAATGCTAAGGGGGAAGTGAACTTGGAATGGCATCCATGGTTTACCAGATCGCTATATGAACTAACCTTATAGAACACACTTGAATAAAAAAACAATAAGGAAACAAAACAAGAAAAAGGAAACAAAACAAACTGAATTCGTCTGAATGAAGCTTCACTACAATAACTAAAAGCATATAAAATCTAGCCTTTTATTTTTACAAGATAAACGTATCTAAAAGCATAAGCCCAATAATATTTTTTTTTAATGTTTTCATTCAAAATATTGGAGAACTTGACAAGATCGCATCAAAATAAAAAGAACAACTGATGTTATATAAGTTTGGGATCTTCCACACATTACGTATGTCGAGTATGATATTATACCTTAGGACTTAGGCATGGCATTTCTACTTCCGAGTTTACGATTTATTGCCATTTCTGCCTTTCTGGTAAATTTCAGAGTTGAGATAGTAGTGTCATTGTCATGGAAACCGAACCCATTGAACTTGAGAACTTCGGACGATGCATCACAAACAAAATTATTACTTTGTTTGCATTACTTCTACTACTTTCATGGATATCAATGTTATCCACTTTATTTTGATGGTCATATACTAATTAAGAAGTGACTAATTTGTATATTTAACTTGTGGCTATAAGTGGAATATAATGGTTACATTAATATACTAGTTGATTGGACAAGGATGGCGTATATATTAAAATAATCATATTTGAGAACCTTGCTCAACCATCAAGAGGTTTTGGAGAAATATATATATATATAAATATATCTTTGAGTTATTTTGGATTTTTTATAGGTTATTTTGTAATATCAAACGTAATGGCACATCCTATTTTTGAATCATCAGATAGAGTTGTTAGATATTCCAACTATCATATTTTAAATTAGCCTTTGAATCCTATAGGTTTACCTATTTTTTTCCTACACTCAAATATTTTAATCCATATTTAAGGATTATATATAAGGCTATATAGAAACCCATGTTGAAAATAAATCGAATATCATGTGGATTTAGTATTCACCAAAATAGGGAAGAACACAAAGAAAAAACCATATATTCTTCCCACATAAAATTTTAACACAATAAATCATCAAGAATAAACAACATCAAAAAGCATACCAAAATCTATGATAAAAATCAAAATGTTTGTCCTTGATCATGTCCTCGAGATTTGCTCTTTGAAACCAACAAATTCTTCTTTCTTGTCTTTCTCAAGAGAGGGGTGAGAGAGAAAGGAGGCTATTAAAGTTTTAGTTTATGTTCTATCCTTAGTATATAGGTTAATGGGTAATTGGATATCCACTTAGTATATGAGTCTCCCTATCCATCTATATATATGTACTTTTCTCTCTCTGATAGCAATAATACACATTATCTTTGCCTTAATAACATGATATCAAGAGTTCTAGGTTTTTACCCTTAAAAAAAAGAAGAGGAGGACAGCACCACCGCCGACCGCCGCCTAGGCCCTCCCGTCGGCCAGCCAATAGGCCAATACAGCCTCCTAGCCTCTCCTCTCCCGCCAGCAGCCCCTCTCCAGGCCTCTCCGTTGGCAGCTCCTCCTTCCTCTGCTGCCGGCTGCCAGTCCAACAGCCATTAGGGGCACCGACGGCCCCATCCTCTCTCCAGAAAGGGTTGTTCAGCCTTGGTATGTCTCTCCTTCAGTAGGTAGGCCATGTGTGAGGCCCATTGATCTCCTAGTTTCATTGTTTGTGGGTGGATACGTGATATCCACTAGTGTTTAAGCCTACAGACTACGTAGTGGTGTTCCCGCTAGACAATTGCTACGTAGCTTATCAAAGATAATCATCTATTTAGCCCTTTTCCTCTGTGTTTATGAAAATTCAGATCTTATATTATTCTGTTATTATGGTTACTCATGAATCCCTTGTCAAAAATCTCAGTGAAACATCTGAAAAATTGAATGACAAGAACTATTTACTCTAGTCATAAAGTTTTGAGACGTTTATTATTGCACATAGAAAACTCAGTCATCTCACCAAACTGCTCCCAGATGGCAAAGATGCTACATATGATGATTGGTTCGCCGATGATGCAGTTATTGTCTCTTAAATGGTAAATAGCATAGAACCGTCTGTCGCTAGAGGAGTTATGATGCTAAGACCAGTCAAGAAGATATAAGATACTCTTCGCCTCACCTACGGTCATGAGACCATATCCAGAGTTTTAAAGATATATAAGAAACTCTTCACTCTTCGTCAAAGAGATCGTTCTGTTCCAGAGTACTTTACATTGTTACGTTTTTTTACTGGATGAGTTTGAAGTACATCAACCCTTGACGGCTGATATTACACAGATGAAACATTATCAGGAAGAACTAGTTGTAGCCATTTATCTTTTTAGCCTATCTCCTGAGCTTAGCTCTCAAATCAGACGACAGATTCTAGGAGCTGACAGTCTACCAGGTTTACAGACCACTTTTGCACAGATTCTATATATCTCCACAACCACTCTTTCAGTTTCTAATCAGTCAGCCATGGCAACTACACGTGGTCGTGGACGTGGTGGCACTCGTGGACGAAGTCGTGGTCGCACAAACGCTGGAGGACGTTCACGTTGTACCCATTATGGCAGGACTAGTCACCGAGTTGAGAAGTGTTAGGATTTACATGGACGGCCCAGTTCTTTTTCATCTGCACATGTTACTATTGAGTTTCCACTAACCGCTTCCACCAATAAAGAGCCGACAGTTACTATCTCGTAGGCTGAATATGACAAGCTCCTACAGTTAAAGATCACCGACTCCGCTGCCACTATCTTTTACTCCACTTCTATAGGTACTAGTACTCTCCTGACCTCCAGGGATCCCTACTGGATAATTGATTCTGATGCCTCCTCCCACATGTCAGATACAAAAAACTTGTTTACTCATTTATCATAGTTGTCTGATATTCAATCTGTCACCATTACTGATGGTCGATCTTGTCCTGTTTCTGAAAAAGGAGTTGTGCAGGCTTCTCCCCATATCTCTCTTGATAAAGTCTTATATGTGCTAGATTTTCCTGTCAATCTTCTATCTATTACTACTATTACAAAACAACTTCTTGTTGTGTAACCTTTTTTCCTTTTCTCCGCACTTTTCAAGATTTATGGACAGAAAGGAGGATTAGTTTGAACCGTAAGCATGGCAATGATGTGTACCTGCTGGTTAGTGACGAGATACCTCAAAGATTAGTATCTGTGGCTTCTACCTCAGAACCCTCTTCGCTATGGCACTACCAGTTAGGCCATCCATTTCATCAAAAGTTACAACAGACTTTACCATAGGTGATAGTTTCTCCTTTTGAGTGTGAGTTGTATCAATTAGGAAAGCATCATCATGCTTTCTTTCGCCAGTTACGTCTGGTGTCTAGTTCAAATTTATTTGAGTTAGTGCATTGTGACATATAGGGTCCCACCAAAGTCTCATCTGTGTCCGATTATCGTTACTACATTATGTTTATTATGATTTTTCTAGAGTATCTTGGGTATATCTATTAAAAGATTGTGATCACATTTTTAATGTATTCAAAATTTTTCTTTCTGAAATAAAAAATCAATTTAATGTTACTCCCAAGTATTTACGCACTGATAATACATTAGAGTTTGTTCAAAACAGAGTTGAATCTTATTGTGCATCTTTAGGCATCATACATCAAATCACTTGTCCACACCTCCTAACAGAATGGAGTGGCAAAACAAAAGCACAGACATATTCTTGATGTTGTTCGTACTATTTTGGTACACATGAAAGTTCCAAAATATCTGTGGTCTGATGCTGTTCTTACTGCCACCTATCTTATCAATAGGATGCCTTTTACCCCTCTAGGTGGCAAGATACCTCTTTGACATCTTCAAAAAGATGCCACGTTGTATTCCTTGACCCCTCAGGTATTTAGGTGTGTAATCTTTGTCCAAGATCTCTCATCAGGTCTTGATAAGCTTTCTCCAAAAGCCATCAAATGTGTGTTTGTGGGGTACTCAAGACTCAACACGGATACCGATGTTTTCATCTACCATCTAGTCGTTACTTTGTGTCCACAGATGTTACCTTCTTCGAATCTACAGGATACTTTTGTGATTCCAGTGTCTCAGAGGAGCCAATAGTTGAATATGCTCCTTTTCCACTTGTTAAGTCTGATATTGACACAACAGATCCATCTCGTCCCTTGCAGGTATATTAACGACGATAGAGACCACCAACTCCACCAATGGTAGAACCGACTTCCTCCTCGAATGCAGATCCACCTCCAAATGATCTTCATCTTCCTATAGCTCTTCGGAAAGGTAGTTGTTCTTTCACTTCTTATCCAATCTCCAATTTTGTTTCTTATGATTCTCTTTCTCCTACTTTCTGTGTCTTTACCTTGTCTCTTTCCTCTAAGTATATCCCTAGGAATCACCAGAATGCACTTTTACTTTTCCACTGGAAGACAGCAATGGACAAGGAGGTAGCTGCCTTGGTAGTTCGTGGCACATGGAAGTTAGTGATCCGTCTTGTTGGAACCCAAGTAGTCACCTGTTACTGGGTTTATACTGTCAAGTACAAAGCAAATGGCACAGTTGATCGCTACAAAGTCAGATTGGTAACTCAAAGATTCACTTAGAGATATGATAATCTTCAGTTGTTCGCCTCAGCTCTATCAGGATTATCCTCTCTATGGCTATCAATTACTTATAGGATGTTTGTCAGCTTAATGTGAAGAATGCTTTCTTGTATAGAGATCTCACAGAAATTATTCTTATGGAACAACTTCCAGGATATGTTGCTCAGCAGAAGAATAAGGTATGCAAACTCAGAAAGGCAACTTATGGCCTAAAACAGAATCCTAGAGCGTAGTTCAAAAAATTCAGCAAACTAGTGATGGATGGAGGCTTTCAGAAGTGTGTTATGGATCACTCTGTGTTTTACAGGAAAACTGATCAGAGATGTGTGTTCCTTGTAGTATATGTGGATGAAATTCTCGTGACTGGCAGTGACCAAAGGGACATAAAAGAAGTCAAAGAGCATCTTACATCTCATTTTGTCACTAAAGACTTGGGAAAACCAAGATACTTTCTTAGTATTGAGTTTACTTATGCCAGTGGAAAGATGATATTACCCTAAAGAAAATATGTACTTAATCTTCTTGAGGAAACAGGACTCTTGAGATGCAAACCCGAGAATACATCTATTGAACAGTTACTACCTTTATGAGATACTAGTTCTGAGTTGTTGAATAACCCTAGTCAGTACAAGAAGTTAATTGGAAAACTCATTTATTTGACAGTAACTCGACCAGATATTTCTTATGTTGTTATTAGCTTACTGAATCAGTTTATGCATGAATCTAGAAAAACACATTGGACTGGGGCTATACAGGTTCTTTCCTACGTGAAAGGTGCTCCAGAAAGAAGTTTGATCTATCAAAAGAGTGGCCATGTGAATGTTATGACATATTTAGATTCAGGATATGCAGGAGATCGAGGGGATAGAAAGTCCACATCTAGCTTCTGTACTTATGTAGGAGACAATCTAGTCACATGACGTAGTAAGAAACAGAATGTAGTGTCACGCTCTAGTGCTGAGGCAGAGTATAGGTCTATGGCACAAACTGCATGTGAAATGGTATAGATTAAGTTCCTGCTGTCAGAGCTCGATTTGTCATCTAAGATGCCTATGCCGATGTTGGGCGATAATCAAACTACAACCTTCATTGACATTCCTACTTTCCATGAACGTACAAAACATATAGAGGACGACTACCACTACGCTCGAGATATGGTGATGAAGAGAGTTATATCTACTCCACATACTCATTTATCTGAGCAGTTAGCTGAAATTTACACCAAGGGTCTTAATATTACGGTGTTTAAGTCTCTTTATATCAAACTGAGTCTTCTTGATGTGTATGTTCCAACTTGAAGGGGAGTGTTAAAGTTCTAATTTATGTTCTATCCTTAGTATATAGGTTAATGGATAATTGGATATCCATTTAGTATATAAGTCTCCCTACTCATCCTATATATATGTATTTTTCTTTCTTTGATAGCAATAATACACATTATCTTTGCCCTAATAACAGAGGCTAAAAAAAACTTAGGATTTCAAAACTATAACTCTTATTTATAGAAATCTATAATTTTACATATTTCATTCATCAACAAATAGAAATATGTCTAAATGGTCTCTACACATTAACCCACACTACTTAAAATATCAATAAGCTCAAACCAAAACCAAATAAATCACTATCAATAAGCCTAATTACAATTGATTTTATATTGAATCACATTTTATTAGATTTTAACACAACAATCTCCTACTCGAGCTATACATAAAATTAACAATTAAAGCATTTTTGAGTTACTAGTTAGCAATATATAGGTATATAAATATCCATTTATCTCATATGGATACCTTAACCACTATATATATATATATAAAATCAGTCCTTGATCAATGATACACACTAGTTTTCTCTTTCTTTTAACATCAAATCAAAGCAATAAGTTTTTCCCTAACCCTAAAACACCTTCACAGCTGCCACCCCTCTCCTCCCCTACCACCACTAGTCCTCTCCTCTCTATCCAACCCTACCACCGGCCTCTCCTCTGTAACCAACACCCATCGGCCACTCCAGTAGCCACCGTTGGCCATCCCTCTGCTTATAACACAGGCCGTTAGCCCCTCCAGCACAAGCCGTCAGCCTTTCCTCTACATCGAGCACCTGTCGGCCCCTCTAGCAACCCTTCCTCCACCTCCAGCACAGGCCATCCGGGCCTTATCCCTTTCCAGTAGCCGCTCAATAGGTCAACAGGGCCTATTCTCCCCTCCGGTGACATATACAACCTTAGTCACCGATGTGAGATATTTTATTAGGCTGCTCCATGATTATTCCTCTTTATTACCTCTTGTGGCCCTGCTAAAAATCGATCTCTCTCTTTATACCATTGGATTTATGACCTCTTCCTTGAGCTCTACTTCTAATGATGTTTTACTCCGCAACCTCAGTGGTACATCCATTAAACTTGACTCCAGAAACTATTTTATCTAGGCAAAATCCATTCAAGTTTTCCGTGACGTTCACAAGAAGCATATTACCTAAAATCCTCCTAATGTTAAAGTCCCAGAATATGATAATTGACTGACTTTTGACTATGGAGTCATTATGTGGTTGATGAATAGTATACAACCACATATCTCTCAAAGTGGTCATATTTTCCACTATAAAGAAAATTTGAGATACTCTTAAGGTCACCTATGTCATGAAAAGAATATCACACATGTTACCGAGCTTTATGATCAGTTTTTTCATTGCAGTAAGGTGAACAATCTGTTCAAGAATTGTATACCTCTATTCGAATTTTTTTGGATGAACTCGAGATTTATCCTTATGTTACTATTATACGTGAATATAAGGAAGAACTTGCTGTTGCCAAGTTTCTATTTGCTCTTCGACCAGAGTTGACCTCCCAGGTGCATGGCGATATTCTTGACAACGATAGTGTTCCTTCCCTGACCACTATTTTCTCTCATGTGTTGTGTATTGCTACCGGGACTCCTATAGTGCATAGTAATCTATCTGTTTTGGTTGCCTTTGGACGTGGTCGTGGACGTGGATGAGGTTGTGATTCCAAGGGAGGACGTGGTGGTCGACAAGGTAATTTGAAGTGTAATCATTGTAGGCGCACGAATCACTCCTTGGATTGATGCTGGGTGAAATTTGGCAAACCCGATTGAGCTAACAAAGTTACAATGGATACTTCGTCAACTCCAATAGATGAGGATGACACAGTAACCATTACTCAGGCTGAATACAGTAGACTTCTTCAAACTCATTCCACTCCAGTTGCTCAAATTGCCACTGCCACGCATACTACGCCTTTAGATACGTAGGCTCTATTCACGACTTCTAATGTAAACTGGATAGTTGATTCAGGTGCGTCAAAGCATATGTCCGGCGCACGTCATGCCTTCTCCTCAATGTCCTCCTTTGTTTCCACACCTTCTGTTATTGTAGCTAATGGAACTCGTTCACCTATCCATAGACAAGGAAACGTGTCTCTACCCAATAATCTAATCCTTTGTGATGTTCTATATGTTCCTAATTTTCCTGTTAATTTACTATTTATTAGCCAACTTACCAAAAACCACCATTATGCAGTAACACTTTTCCCCACTTATCTTCTTATACAGGACCGACGGACTAGGAAACGGATTGATTCAAGACCTAAGAGCAATGACTTGTACTGTCTCAGAAGTTGCAGGAAGCCTACTACATCTGCCTACACCACGTCTACTACTGAATCTTCTTTTCTGTGACACTGTCGTTTGAGACATCCATCGATAGATAAGTTAAAGAATCTTTTACAAGAGTTTATTTCTATCAATAATATTCAGTATGAGTCTTGTCATCTTAGAAACACCGACAATCATTGTATCAAACAGAGTTGTGTTCCCTTGGAGTTAATTCACTTTAATGTCTAAGGTCCTTGTCGTATTGAGTCTGTCCAAGGTTTTTGGTATTTTATTATCTTTATTGATAACTTCTCTAGATTAACTTGGGTTTATCTTTTAAAGGATAGAACTCAAGTAGTTGATGCTATTAAAATATTTTTCAATGAAATAAAAACTCAATTTTGTGAACCATTGCGTGTGTTTTGTACGAATAATACTCTTGAATATGTTCAACGTGATGTATCCTTTTGTATAAGGCTCAAGGAGTCATACAAGTTGTCCTAAAATATCTCAACAAAATGGCGTTACCGAACGTAAACATCGTTATCTGTTAGATGTCACTAGAACTCTAATAACTCAAATGAAGGTACCTTAACAGTTATGAGCCGATGTAGTTCTTACTACATGTCATATGATCAATAGAATGTCTTTATCTGTTCGTGGGTGCATTCCTTATTATCTTTTATTTCCTCAGAAGTCACTTTTTCCTTTATCCCCAAAAGTTTTTGGTTGTGTTTGTTTTGCCCAAGATACACATCCTAATCTAGACAAACTTTCATCCCACTCCATTTGTTGTAGTTTATGGGTCACTCACGGACTCAAAAAAGTTATCATTGCTATAATTCAGTGCATAGAAAAATTTGTCTCTACGGATATCACCTTGTTTGAGACCACTCTTTTTTCTCCTTCTACGAGTGACTTTTTGATTCCTCCTCCTCTTGTTGTTCCTGTCATAGGTTTCGATGACCACAACAAAGACTACTACTACTTGACCTCTTCAGGTCTATACTAGGCGACTACGACAACATGTATAACCAACATCTCAAAAACCGATCATTTGACTTCCTCTGATGCAAGTCCAACTCCTTCCACTACATCTTCTGAGCTTTTCCTATTGTCCTCTAGAAAGGTACTCGTTCTACTACACATCTCTTCCATTTTGTTACATATGATCACTTACATCCTATGTACTGAACTTTTGCTTTGTCTTTGTCATTTGTTTCTATACCTAGGACTTACCAGGAAGCATCACAGATTCTTGAATGATGGACTACTATGGATAAGGAGAGGTCAACCCTTAGATCTCATGGAACATGGGATCTAATTACTCCACTAGTTGATGCTGAAATTGTAAACTGTCATTGGATATTTACTGTAAAGTATAACACCAACGGAACTATTGATAAATATAAAGTTCGATTGGTTGCGCGTGGTTTCACTCAGACTTATGAAATTGATTATTTTGAGACCTTTCACCAATTGCACGTCTCAACTCTATCAGAATATTATTCTCTGTTGCAGTTAATCAAAACTGGCCTATGTATCAATTTGATGTCAAAAACACCTTTCTTTACAGTAATCTTCTTAAAGAGGTATAATGAAACAACCTCTAATGTATATTTCTCAAACGAAGACATACATATACAAGTTAAAGAAAGCAATTTATAATCTCAAGCAAAGTCCACATGTGTAGTTTAACAAGTTTAGTACGGTCACAATGTAGTTCGACTCTCAAGTACAACTCCGATCACTCTATTTCTATCAGACAGAGATCTACTAGTTGTGTTATTCTAGCTATTTATGTGAATGATATCCTAATTACTAATAGTAACAAGGCAGGCGTTAATGAGAGTAGAGAATTCCTCAAGAAACATTTTGTAACAAAAGATTTAGACAGACCTAAATACTTCTTGGAGATTAAGATTGCTCATACTAAAGATAAAGTAGTTTTAGCACAACAAAATTTTATGCTTAATTTACTGAAGGAGACAAGCATACTTGGCTACAAACTTTCTAACTCCCCTGTTGATCCTGGCCTAAATTTGTAGGACACAGCCTCTAAGATTCTTGAGGATGCAAAACGATACAGACGCTTGGTTGAAAAGCTAATTTATCTTACTACGATTCGTCCAAAAATTACCTTTACAATTGGATTGATCAGTCAATTCATGCATTAACCAAGGGAAGTACACTAGAAAGCATCTCTGCAAATTCTATTCTATCTAAAGAGTTCTCCAGGCAAAGGTCTACACTACAGCTACCATGGTCATATTGATGTTACTGGTTATTTTGACTTTGGATATGCAAGAGATCGAAGAGACAGGAAGTCTACTTCCGGATACTGCACGTGTGTGGAAGGCAACTTGGTTACTTGGAGAAACAAGAAACAAAATGTTGTTTCTTGATCAAGTACTAAAGCAGAATATAGAGCTATGACACATACGATTTGTGAGATGATATGAATTAGATCTTTTCTGATTGAAATTAGTTTTCCTCCTAAAGGAGCTATGCTTATGTTCTGTGACAACCAATTAGCTATTTATATCGCCAACAATCCTGTGTTTCTTGAAAGGACAAAACATATTTAAGTGGATTGTCACTTTGTCAGGAATACAGATGTATTTACTACTTCCTTTATTACTACTCAGTTTACAGATATATTTACTAAAGCTGTGTCTGTGGTCAGTTCAAGGTTGTTTGTAACAAACTGGACACGATAGATTTGTATGCTCTAACTTAAGAGAGAATATTAAAGTTACTAGTTAGCAACATATGGGTATATAAATATCCGTTGATGGCATATGGATAAACTAACCACTATATATATGTAATCGGTCCTTGGTCCATAATACACATTAGTTTTCTCTTCCTTCAAACAAAGCATTAAATCTTTATGAGTTCAAAAATAACTATTTAAACAAAGATATCTTACAATACGATCTATCAACTATACTAACATAAGATCAAAGAGATTTTCATTACTTTAGGCGTAATTTAATCCACAATAATCACTAATTCTGACACAACCAATGACATAAATCAAGTGCAGATATGTAACATAGAATTTAGAAGAAATGATTTAAATACAACTATATCCAACTAATCCAACATTTAGTGAGATTAATATAAATATTCAAAATGTAAATAACTGAAATTTTAATTTTACAAAAAACAATGTCTATTACAACAAAGCATCCAAATACAAACCCCTACTAAACCGATACATCAACAAATAGTATAACACTCATATAAGCAACATGTTCATGAAAAATCTTGAGTGATACTCCCTTAGTAAGAAGATCTGTAATCATGGAATTTGTCCCCATCTACTCTATAAACAACTGACCATTTTGGATTCTTTTTTTCACAATTAGAAACTTGATATCTATATGCTTAGACTTTGATGAACTCCTGTTGTTATTGAAATATAATACCACAGATTTATTATTACAATATACCTTAAGCGGTCTTTCAATTCTATCTACAATTTGTAGACCCATGATAAAATTCCTTAACCATATTCCCTGATTGAATGTCTTATGATATGCTATATACTCAGCTATTATATTAGAAGGAGCTATTAACGTATACTTCATATTTTTCTATGATATAACTCCACCTATCAGCAGGTATATATAGCTTGAAGTGGATCTACTACTATCTTGATCAAAATACCCAATGATCTCCATCCATTTTTCTATACATAAGTGCGGAGTCTTTAGTTTTTTATAAATACCGTATAACCCACTTGACAGCTTTTCAGTGTTCTAAATTTAAGTTGCTTAAGTATCATGCCAATAATGTATGTAAAATCCAAACACATACAAACTTAAACATACATTAGACTCCTAACGTCGAAGCATATGAAATCTTTTGTATTTCCTTATGTTTAAAATCATTCTTAGGACACTATTTAAGACTAAACTTATCTCCCTTAGTCATAAAGGTATTTCCAGACTTGCATCCACTCATACCATATCTTTTAAGAACTTTTTCTATGTAATTCTTTTGTGATGAAACAAGAACACTTTAAGAACGATCATGAAATATTTGGATTCCTAATACAAAAGAAGTTTCACCAAAATCTTTTATCTTAAATTTGTTTGAAAGAAATTTTTTAATCTCTTTAATTAAGTCTATATCATTAATAACAAAAAATATGTCACCAATATATACGACTAGGAAAATATATTTACTCCCACTGAACTTATAGTATACACAATCATGTATCATATTCATCTCAAAACAAAATGGGATAACAGTTTGATGAAATTTGTAATAACATTAACGGAATACTTGTTTTAAATCATAAATAGACTTTCTAAATTTACAAATCATTTTTTTTGTACCACCTAATGCAAAGTGTTCTGCTTACATCATGTAGATAGTTATCAATGTCGCCATTAAAAAACTTCATTCTTACATCTATTTGGTGTAGCTCATGTAATACCCCTTCAATGTCAGAATTTTATATCCTATCATATCTAGAGCTATTGCTAAATAAATAACTCTAATATCTATACAATAAGATAAATTAAACAACTAACAAAAAATAATTACTATATCTACCCAGAACTTGTAATGTACGACTTCGTAGCTCTAACTATGTGCACTAGACCCGACTGCTAAATTGTATCTGCACCTACAAGGAATAACATCAAAATACACGTGAGTGACATCTATTAGTCACCCAGTACACACCTACCAACTACTAAAATAGCAAACCAGAATTGAAACTGCTGACACTCAACTCTCTAAACCACACGCCGCCCTCACTCGACAACTACAAGCTTAAAACCTGTAAACCACAAAGACCTGTAAAATTCTATTGTAGATAAGCATGGAAACGTCTTTTAAAACATACTTTTCAAAATCATTTTCTCCTTTTCCATTCAAAACACGTGTACTTTGAAAATCCCTTTATGTACATTTAGAATGACTGCTCTACACCAAACTAAATTCAAAACCAACACAAAATCATATCTTGAAAGCCTAAATCAACGCTCAAAAATCAACCTAGCACAAACCACAATCTCAAAATCAAGTCCCCAACCTAAGTCCATTGTGCTTTGCAGACATTAAAGCCACAATGACCAAAGCACAAGAAACCAAATGCATCTTTCTCACAGAAGCATACATCCAAAACACAATATCAAAATACTAAAAACTCAAAGCAGCATGGAATACTCAACTATCTAGGATATTCAAAACCACACAGTTTAAACTCTACGCATTCTTTATATAGAACAAACAACCAACGGTATATGAATACTCTCTATTGCAAACAACACACTCATAACAAACCACAAAACCAAACAACAATGTGTCATGTTGTCCAATGCTAAACAATCAATATTGGTCACAAGCAGTCACCAAACTACACTGCCATAGACAAACCATCCTATGAGGAGCCTATCCATTTTGAAATCCCACCTCTTTGCAAGATTCTCAAAATGCTAACCTTCCTTAGGAAAATTGTCCTCTCTCAAAAGATCACCAGAAAAAGGATAGGTGCACTACCCATATTGACCAAATATCACAGGATCCACCCTTTTAATGTCTTCACTAGACCCTCACCCTCTGTCTCTAACCTCAATCTCAATCTTTTGATCCTAATCTCAGTACTCAGAGCAACCAAAGTTTCTCTCACCTCTAGGTCCAGTCAACACCTTAATTCTTAGTAAAATCACAATAATCAATCAAACCTCAACCTAAGCAAACAACTCGCAATCCTAGAGGTATTATCCATCCCTAAAGGGTTACCACAAACTTCGGTCTCTTGGCCCCTAAAAACTACAAAACCACTCAGATCTCATCCTAAGTAAGCAGCTTATGACCACAAATGTATCACCATATCCCTAGAAGCCCGGTCAAGAGCTTCGATATCTTGATCTATGGACAATCTTTTCCAAAACCTTTACAAAACTCGTGCATTTCTTTTTCAAATCTCTTTTGAAGAATCATTTCCAAACCATTTCAAAAATCATCTCAAAGATATCACAAAAACACCATACCAAACATTATATGAAAGGCTACGACAAAAACCACAAATTTCTACACAAGTAATACATAAAAGACTATGCAAATCATTATTCAAAATACCACACAAAATTCCACAATACATTGCTCAAAAGCTTGTGCCAAGACTCCACAAAAAAGTCGCTGAAAACCACCAAGAAAACCCCTACTATAACCATTGCCACAATAAACGCGTAGAAAAAACAAGCTCCTAACATGCACGCCTACTACGCATGGTAGAATGCACGTCCAAGATGCACCACAGGCCTAACAATTGGCTTGAAAGTGTCAAACACATACCGTCCATCCCAAGGGAAAAAACTTGTAAGAAACTACGAAAAGAGAACAAAACTCGAGAAGGTAGGAGAAATCAAACCATAAACCACACATCCAAACTCAAATTCCACAAATCCTGCATTTAGATCTTTATTCCACTAAAATATCACAATCCACAAGAACTAAGTCCTTATACGAACCCAACAGTGGCCAACCACTGTGGTACAAGATCTCTACTTGGAATCCCATGCACAAATACAACAATAAATAATATAATAATAGGATCCCATTTGGAATCCCTAACATATACATCACAATAGTATAATATTAACAAGAACGAAGAAAGGGAGTCAGTAGGCATGTACCTCCACTAACGTCGACCCTACACCCACTACGTCGTGGCAACAACGACGAGTGGTGACACAACAGCGAGCGACGACATGGCAGCAAGCGACGATGCAACAACTATCTCCCCCTTTTTGATCTCCCTCCCTCTCACACTCTCTCTGCTTCGTTTCTTCTCTTTTTTGTGCCTTTAGATCCTCCCCTCTTCCCTCCATGTAGCGACAATAGCAAGGGGCATAGCAGCAGGCTTCGGCGGCAGCAAGCATAGCGAATCAACGACTTCCTCTTCCTCTTCTGTTCTTCCTCTTCCTTTCTCGTTTCCACGTAGTAGCAACGACAAGAAGCACAACAATGATGAAAGTCGACGACACGAACATCGAAATTAGCTACGTACGACAATGCCCAACGACAACAGCCTCCTCCTTGTTTCCTCATCTGCATCACCATCATCCTATCCTTCTTTTTCTTCTAGTTTCTTCTTCCTTTCTCTTTTACTAGTGCGAGCTCACGAAGGAATAAAGGGACATGGATCCCAAAAGCCATTCAAATTCAGTGAAATGGAAACTTAGTTCCCGGTCAAAGCTACTTAATTTTCCATGCCAACATTCCACGCCACCATTCTGCATCGACTTTCCACACCTCTAATATACACCAAACCCATTACAAACCATAGGTGTTATAGCTCAAGATTAAATAATCAACCAATGCCATAATAATCCTAAAAAAGTATTTCGATGAAACCTAAGAAAAACCTTTTTATAGTCAATACCTTCTCTTTAAGTAAAACCCTTAGTAACAAGACGAGCCTTATATCTTTCTACATTACCGTGTGAATTCCTTTTAATTTTAAATATCTATTCGCAACCAATGAGCTTCGCACTTTAAAGTAATGAGACAAGATCCCAAATAACATTGTCCTTCATAAATTTAAACTCACCATCCATGACATTTATCCACTTTTAAGAGTCGAAACTATTGATTGTTTAATGAACAATGATTAAATCACCATCCATCAAGTCATTATTAACTTAATATTATTAAAGAAATACAACATAATTATCTAAAATCACATTTCTCTTATAGCTAATGGACTTCCTAAGTGACATTAACTCTTAAGGGAGTTGAGTTTATTCTTCTTAAACGAGGAGATGATTTTGCATATTAAACAATGCCAAGACTTAATTTCCGATTATCGTCAACAATTAAAAAAAGAGAAATAAATTTCCTTTCAAAAACAATGTCTCTATCCTTATCTTCTCCCTCAAATTCTACTCCCTCAAGAAGTCTAACCTGTCTCCAAAAATAACCTAGTAGTGTGATCATAAAACTTAAAGTCCTTAGACCTTTCAGAATATCTAACAAAGTAGCAGCTAACAATCTTAAAGTCCAAGTTCTATGCATTAGACTTATAAAGCCTAGCTTCAACGAGACAACTCTACACATGAAGATATTTTATACTGGATTTCTTTTCAACCTATTATTAATAGGAGATTTTAGTCACTACTTTAGTTAGTACTCTATTTAATATGTATGCTACAGTCTTAAGTGTCTCACTCTAAAAAGATTCTGATAAAGTACAATGACTAATTATACTCTTCATTGTGTCCTTAAATGTCCTATTACGCCTTTTGACAACACCATTTATGGTCAAAAAACCAACAATAATGTATTAACAGACAACATCATACTCTTCTAGGAACTTAGCAAACGAATCAAAACATTATTTACTGAATCCGTTATATCTTTCGTAGTACTCACCACCACAATCAAATCTAATAACTTTATTTCTTTTATTGAGTTGATTTTCAACTTCTATCTTGAATTTTTTCAATACAGCTAAGGCCAGTAATTTTTCATGAATAAAATATAAATAGTCATAACATGAATAATCCTTTATAAATGTAATAAAATATTATTAACCATTCTAAAATGTCATAGGAAATGATCTACAAATATCATGTATATATTAATTTTAAAATGTCTGAACATCTATTGATACCTAATTTCCTAACATTAATTTGTTTTTCCTTAATACACTAAATGCAAACTTAAAAATCTACTGAGTCTAAAGTATGAAAAATTCCATTTAACACAAGTTTTTCTATTCATTGTTTATATATATGATCTAGACATTTATACTGTAACATAACGGAATCCTTGATCATTTGATTTCCACTTTATACCTCTAGATGTAGAATATAAGGTTTCATTATGAGAAGTTTTTTTTTTTTTTGCAAAGCAAAAGAAAGGCAAGTCCTCAGGAGTATGATTATATAAATGAAATCATGTACAAGTTACATAAGCACACAAGTACATGGACACCTAACAAAACAAACAAAAGAAAAGTGCCAAAGCACAATACAGTCCAGCCAAAATAACTCAAAGCATGCACAAACAGACCACACACTCATGTCCTAGCCTGGGAACAAGTTAGGCGTCAAAAAAGTGGAGGATGTAACTTGCAGAGAGTTCCTGAGAAGAAGAAGGCTCTCTACATGGGCACAGAATACGTTCAGCGGCCTGCTCTGGAAGGAATCATCAAAAAGTCAGCCATTACGCTCAGTCCCAAGGTAGCACACGATTGCCGCCATCGTGCGCATCATGGCTAGTTGTTGGTGAACCGGCAAGGCCAAGCACCAAGCGAGGATAGAAGCCAGATCAGTAGAAGGCGGCAACCTATATCTTCGAGCTGCCAAACGCAGAACATCGGTAGAGTAGGAACAGTTGAAGAAGTGGTGAGCCTAATCCTCATACGCCCCCATACACAACACGCATCTAGAGACAATAGTCAAGCCAAGTCGACAGAGCTGGTCTTGAGTCTTGAGCCTCCTGAGCATGGCCGACCACACGATGCAAGCATGTCTAGGAATGTGGCCCCTGAACCACACTGCCAGAGCCCAAGAGCATGCCTCCAAGTGCACCCTAATAGCATCCCAAGCACTAACAGAAGAAAACCCAAGCACCCGGTTTAAAGTTGTATCAAGCAAATATAGATTACAATTATTAATCAAAAAAATCGATACCAATAAGATTAGAATCAAATGTTCCATTTTCTTGAAGGCAAAAATATCCAAATTTGTCGAAAACAGACAAAAATCAAATTTCATCTAAATAACAGTACAACATAAGTCTCTTTTAAATCTAAATTACAACTCATTCTTAACAACAATCTAAAATGACCAATAACTTTTACTTCTACTTGTACTTTATTATCGTCATTTACAAAGATATAACTTTTACCATCACTTACTATTCGACAACTTAAGTAACCCTACATAAACACACTTATATAAGTAGTTATATCAGAATCAATCCATCAAGTACATTTAGATACAAAAGCAATATTAACTTCAGAACAAACTAAAGTAAAAAATGTATCTTTCTTAACACATCAGCGTAATAGTTGATATAATCTTCCTTCTTATGTCTACCTTTCTTGCAAAAGTGGCAAGTAAACTCAATCTACCTTTGTTACTTTTTGGGTGAAACACCTACAATTTTATTGAACTTTAGTTTTCTTTTGCCTTTGCCTTTAAAGATAGAAATCATCTTTAGAGGTGAAAGTCAAGTGAGCACTCTGTATCTTGTCAAGCATTAGTATCCCTTCCTTTTATATACAATGCGAAATAAGTTCATTAAAAGTCCATTTCTCTCTCTAACAGTTATAACTGACCTTAAATTGACTGAATTATACAAAAAAAGATATCAAAACGAAATACACAAGTCTTTCAATAGTTCTAACTTAAGTACTTTTAGTTTTAAAATAATATTAAATATTTCCAAAATGCACTTCCTTATGTTTTCCTTTGTTTTATACCTCATAGAAACTAAATTTGCCAATAACATATTAGTTTCCGTCTTTTCATTCTTAGTAAATTATTTCTCAAGGTCAATGATAAACTCTTTGGCACTTGTCTATTTGGACATTGTGTCCCTAAAAGTCTTTAGAATGACATGTCTCTTGATCATCACACTTAGTCGATTAAACTCTTTGGTATTTATCTCTTCGGACATTGTGTCCCTAAAAGTCTCTAAAATGACATACCTCATGATCATCAGACTTAGTCGATTGGAACATCCTACTTTTCATAAGCTTTCTTATCTTCAATCAAATTACACGACTCAAAAGAAGGAGGTTATTCCGTCCTTAGGGTTAAATCTAAATTCATGCACTTAAGAACAATCATAACGTTCTCTTGCTCGTATTTGCAATTAGTGTCATTAAACATGAGAATTGAATTAATATTAGCAGTTATAACAGTAGATGTATTAACTGAAGCAATTAATAAATAATTGAAACCAAAAAAATAATTAGTCCAATGACAACCATATTAATCTTTAACAATAAAGAAACAAACAAATTAATTAAATTTATGATGAAACTTATATTAAGATACTTAATACAACATCAATATTTAGTCTTTCGATAGAAATGTCAACTTACAACATCAACATTTAGTCTTTCGGTAGAAATGTCAACTTACAAGTAGTACTTTTCAATGTAATAATCAAACTATCAAATAACAAGTCTTCTTTTGGATCGACTAGTTACCCACATGGAAAACCAGATGATCATTACATATTCGATCAAATAATAACCTTCTTTTGGACCAATTACTATTCACATGAATCTCAAACAAAATCATTTTAATATTCCAAATAAATCAATTTACATAAGAGAAACTACTTTAGTAACATATTACTTCAATTAATCCAAAAATGTAAGACATCCAAAAGGAATTGATGAAATAATCTCACATTGAAAAAATGAGAACTGATACTTGTGATTATACATAGATGGACTCCTTCACTTATTGTCAATTGATTTTGAGTTAGATGTCCATATTTCAACATGGAATCAAAGCGAAAAGAAGTCCAAACAGGCCTAAGTCCACACACATCCACCCATGTTTAAAAGAAACAATTGTTAGACCTAAAATAGACAACAAGTAAGGGAGAGTGTTAAAATAATTCCACATTGAAAAAGTGATGACTGAAACTTGTGGTTATATATAGATGGACTCCTTCACTTATTGTCAATTGATTTTGAGTTGGATGTCCATATTTCAATAAGAATAAATATGAAAAATTAAATTATTATACATTGACAAAACTATACACTGACGAACGTCTGCATGAACACTCACAGAAACACTAAATGCACATAAATCGCCTTAACAGACGTCTACGCAAACATCCGTAAATTCATTGAAATGGGCAGGGAGGTAACGAATCCATTTTTCCCTGGACCTCCATTAGGAATCTAGCAGACATCTATTTTTTCCTCATGGCTAAAGAGAAGCAACAGACATCCGTAGCGAACATCCATTATTTCCCTGAATCAACACAAGGACCTAGCAAACGTCTAAACAGATGTCTATTTAAACCTTGACCAAAAGTGGGGTTTTGCGACCAGAACGGATGTCTGTTACAACCGCTACTACCAAATAATCCCTAATTTTTGATATGAAAATCAATGAAAACTTGATTTCTACTTGGATGATACATGAATCAAGATTCGTAGATGATTTAATCATGCTTTGCACTGATACCACTTGTTGAAAATAAATCAAATATCATATGAATTTGATATTCACCAAAATAAGGAAGAACAGAAAGGAAAGGAAAATCCATATGTTCTTCCCACACAAGATCTTAACATAATAAATCATCAAAGTTAAACAAAATCAGAAGCATACCTAAATCTATAACAAAAACCAAAGTGTTTGTCCTTGATCACGTGTTTAAAATCTAACCTTCCAAACCACCAAACTCTTCTTTCTTGTTTTTCTCAAAAGAGGATGAGAAAGAAGAGAGGCTAAAAAAACTTGACATTTAGTGACCATGACCCATATTTATAAAAGTATATAAGCATATTTTCAATTTAACCAATCAATAAATAGAAATATGTCCAAATGGTCTCTACACATTAATCCATACCACTTAAGGTGTCAATAGACTCAACCGAAAACCTAATAGATTACTATTAATGAACCTAATCACAAAATAACCTATAATATTTAAATTAATTTTATATTAGCTCACATTTTATTGAATTTTAACCCAATAACCCATTACTACCTTTTTGGTTAGTGTAAAGAGATTCTTGTAGAGAATATCTTTTACCTCCTCCTTTCTCTAGTTCCATCTTTCAAAACTCTTTCAAGAAGATCCCAAAAGTCCTATTGCTACAAGAGAATACATTTGTAATCTTCTCCGATTTGTGAAGAAGAATTGTGAGAAAGGTTTGGTTTCAACCCGTAACGAAGTTGTCAAGAAAGGTTTGACGTCAACTCATAATGAAGTCATAGAGAATGGTTTGGTTTCGACTCGTAACGAAGTTGCAGATAACGATTTTACTTCAACCTGTAATGAAGTCATAGATAATGGGAAAGCTTGCTTGGGGATTGGAGTAGCCTAAGGATGAACCAATATAAAAATACTTGTGGTTGGTGCATGGTTTATTTTTTGTCCATTTACTTTTGATTATGTGTTTTAGTTATTTAAAATATTTTTAATTGATGATTATTCCTTCATAGAGTGACCCGATTCTACAATCAAGTCTTTTTTTGGCTAATCTTTCTGTCACTCGCAGGTTTATCTAGCATAAAGAAGTCACCAAACCGTGCAAAGATGTATTGGTTGCCTAAGTTATTCTTAGATCTTTGACTGCGTAAATTATGCAGTATCCAGTTCTATAGAGCATAAGTAACTTGGTAGAAGACATCATCAAGACACCAACCGTCATAGAACAGCAGTTTCAGTTCAAATGATTACAAAAAAGGATAAGGGCATCACTGGAAATGAAGCTTCACCCAACTCACCACTTCTCGAAGAAATGGCTCCAACACGAGGGAAAGCGCCTCCGCAGACGGAAATCTCAGCACATCCCCTGTAGCACTGCCACCAATCCAAGAACGCACGTTTAACAAAAACACACACATTTAATGACCAAACAACAACACCAAGCAAAACCCAACTCACTCCGGAACGGCCCGGTGCCGCTTCGACCGCTCCTCCTCACCGCCATCATCACCAGCAGCCGACCTCTTAGGCTCCATTCCAGTACACATGAAAAGAACCCCCCGACAAAGCACAGTGCCACCACTTGCAGCAACATACCCACCACCATAAATGGAAGGGCTTGACAGTCTAGGGGTAGAAAGGCGATCAAAGGGTTGAGAAATTTCATGACTCTGGTAAGTCAACTACGCGCCCAAATCCAGAAGTTCGACAGGATCCTATGAGGAAAAAAGATCGAAATTTTAGTCCGTTCCAACACGTCACAGGACAGAAGCATGAAAACTGACCCCAAAAAAGGTTACCTGGGCTGTGGAGAGGAGGAGAAGGGGCAGTGAAATTGCAGAGAAAATTCTGGTTTCTTCTGGTCAAGCAACCTAAACCTGGTCTTTTGGGTAGGAAACAAGAGGAATTGCCGAGGTGACCAGAGATATCCATGACACGTACGACACATTTTTTGAGAAAAGATAGACACTTCAAAGTTCATAATACAACTTAGGATCATCTATCTCCTTTCTATCTTGTAACGACTTTTTCTGGATCTTATGATGGCTCTTTTTGTAGCGTTTGGCAGCGTCAACTTACTAAGCGGATAACACCACTGCTGAGGTAACTAAAGCCAAGCGACTCTATATTCTTTCCAAAAGGCGAATTTCTTAACGGTCACATGTTCCTTCAAAATGGGAAAAAAAAAAGAAAAAAGGAAGCAAAGGTAGTTAAGGTACCTGAGTCACACGCTAACATAGATTTCATTTTAACTATCCTGTAACTATTATCCTAGTGTCAAAATTTCAACACCAATGACCCTTATATCAACCATAGCTTCCTTCACCTCATCATCTGGTTCTCCAAGACCTAATATTATAGAAAATTTTGTTATCATACCTTCTTTACACAGCCTTGCATGCTCTAAAATAGACAAACTCTAGTGGTACCTAAAATCATTCAAGCAAATGTACTAACACGTGGCTATTTCAAATATTTAATTGTAAAGTCTATATGATGTCCGTAGGAGTCGAACTTCCGATCTCTCGTACAACTACAAAGAGACTTCACCACTAGACCAAGTGGTTGCAGACCAAGTTGTGCAACAAAATATTGAGTCAATGTTGAAATTATTGTAGTAAATTTGAGCAATATATTTGTCAAAACAAATATTAAATTTGAGCAACATAATTCTCTGCAAAAAGTTATATCTTGATTGCAAATATGCCGTCAAACCCTCATATGCTACTTTCCTTCAAATTTCATGTCAAAACCAACCATCTAACTTCCCTTAGCATGTGTAAAATTTATTCATTATGAAAATCTTATTGAAGTATACATGCTTCTAACTTGTGCGTACTCACGTAGAGTTTCAATAAAGAAAGCCATGTTGCCTTGATTCACACTATATAACTATAGAATGTTGTCTATACAATGTTTTCCCTTGAGAAGCTACAAACGTTGCATTGTTGCATTACCAAGAGTCCAAGTCCAATCCTCCTGAACTTTGGGAACCAAATCAATTTATCAAAGTTCAAGAAAATAAACATTTAGCTCCCACATTACAATGTCTATGATTCTTCAATTTGAAAAAAAATAATTGAAGAGAGAAAATAAATTTGCTCCTATATTTTGTTTTCCTTTTTGGCAAGATATCCACATGTTTGACATTAGGAATGGTTGGAAATTTGTTAATGCATGTCAAAGAACATTCCAATATTTGTGTTCTCTGTAAAGTTAGGTTCTTATACTGGTTGTCTAGAGTTTACTGTATGTTTTGTCTAGTCAAAGAGTCTGCTTCTTATTTTTATAGCAATGTAATTTATTTGGAACTACACTTTTGTTATTAGATAATGTAATTCTGGTTTTAATTCCAATATTCGTGCTTCTTATATTTCTCCTGTACTCCTTGCAAATGTCATTGTTGCTATCAAGTGTAAACAAAGGAATATCACAAAGATAGGGAATTTTAACTTTCCCATTTAAACAACATATTACAAATTTAAAAGCAACTTTGCTTAATCATTGAATCCTTTCCTCAAACCATACAATTACTCCACATTTAGAGCAAACGTGCGATGAGAGGCCTAAGTACCATCTATCAAAGAAGGTTCCTAGCATATAAAAAAGTAAAACAAAAGTTTATTTGGTGCTTGAAAATATAATGTAAAAGTCTTTAAGGACATACTTTTTGATATTTGAGTCTTATTTGACTCAAAGATATTGTTAGATTTAGTAGGCATCATGTGATCTTAAACTTGGATATCAAGGGAATTCCCATTACCATGATAAATACTTTCATCAAAGCCTATGAAAGAAAGCAAATGTTATTCAAATAATTTTATTTTGCAATATCATTAGGGAAGAAGATGGTTAGAATAATCATACCTGAAGCATTAAAGCCTCTTGTGTGATTAAGACCAGAATATGTAATCGAGACGAAACAATCAGCTCCTCCAAGAGAACTTCTGCTTGTCACATTTCTTTTCCAAAGGTATAATTTTTCTCGTTGTTTCATAATCTCATCTTCTGATTTGTTCCTTTCCTTTTCACTATTTCGATTTTTAGAAGCATGACTTCTCTTACATTTTTGTGCATCGTTATCACTCATCTAGTTATAGTATTAAACAATGACAAGATGTCATTCATATGTCTCTCTTCATATAACATCTTTATCATTGTTATAGCATTACTATTATGTAAAGCATCTGCAAATGTAATAGATTAGAAGGGGAACTATTATTGAAAATTCAACATTAAAAATGATATTGGAAATAAATATAAAAACTTATAGTCAAACAATAAACAACTAGAACAACCATAGCATCAAATTATTTAATTTTGAGTGTTAAAAATGTAATCATCTAGAAATCCATGCCATAAAAAAAATACTACGTAGAAATAAACCAATTAATATAGGTTGTAAAAAGATTATAAAAATTACAAAAGAGATTACAATAAAGATTACTTTGTAGTCTAATAGGAGTATAATATAAGTTAAAAATTGAAGATACCTTAGAATAGCGAGATCTTGTGACTCTATAATGTTGAAGTAGAATTCAATAATTGAAAATAGAAAATACGACCATAAGTTGAATCAGAACTAAACTTAAGTCGAATCGAAATAAGTGTAACCATGTAACTACAATGTTAAGAGAATATTAAAGCCAAAATAAGAATCAAGGGTTTCGTAAAGAAATAATATCAAATACTTAGAGTCAACTTTTAATAAGGATACAAAACATCGAGTTAAAAAAACACCTTCCTTATCAATAAAAGTTCACTGAAACTTCAATTTAATCCACACCTTTTCAGTTTCATCTTTTGTTTTTCATGTCACTTTTCTTTCTTATTTTAACTATATACAATAAAGCAAAAGTGCTACCTAAGCGATGGTAACACGAACGTGGGATACAATCACAATTTAATGCACATACATGAATATTATTTATAGGAGTTAGGACTTTTAGTAAAATATAAGTAATAAGGAGGATACAATTAACATAGTCTTATAATGTCTTTATTTCAATCGAGTATAACATATTCACTTCAAACAAATAATTGTCAAATGTTAGAAGCAATTGAATGTAACTTTTTAAAATGAACTAGAAAATAAAATAAAATCATTTGTAACCTCCTCACTATTAGCAAAAAAAAAGTGTATGTATGACATTCCATAATGTAAGCCTAAATTAATTTCTTTGGTCACTATTCATGTCTCAACTCACCTCCTAATAATTATTGAACCAAAATCAACCATATTATTCTTTTATCCTTAATAATCTATAGTCAAAAATATATGAGTTCTATCACTTGTTTTTAACTTTTTTGACAACCATTTAAGTTGAGATTCATTCCACGAATACTTCCGTAGCTATTTTTCTAGCTACAGATTTGTTTCTTCTAGCATTGCATATTATGTTGAGAAAGTTCTACTATTCTGAAGACAATGATACATCAGACATCCTTAAGATAAATAACTCATTAAGAGAAATGTCAATGATGAAAGAAGAAAATAAACTATTTCTTGAATACAAATGTACTTTGTGTCAATAGTTACTATCACAGTACATCTATTTCAGAAAAACTTCATTTATCCTAAGGGAAGGAGGCATGGTTATAAATGGAGCCAAGATTGAGACTACAAGTGACAAAGACTTTATACATACTTCCAAGGTGGTCAGCTCAATTTTAATTTTACACTAAAGGGCCACATTTATAATTCTTTTGAAAACAACATTACCAAAGTACTATAGTAAATAAGCAATTCACAACAGCATCAAATCATAATTATTTCCAACAATTTCAAACTGAAATTAAAAGTGGGATGCATGTCATGGATCTTTGATACAATTCTTTGGTTGTTTTAGTTTTTGCAACTAGGGTCCCCAACTACTCAAAATCAAAATCATCCCCTCCTCCCTCGTTTTCTATTTTCTAGATTATCAAATATAGAAATTTCAATCATGAGTACACAGTGTGAGCATAATTCATTATTTAAAGGTCTTGGATCTTGGAAATCACAACATAATATAGATAAAAAATCAAAATAGTACGAATAGCTGTATATTAGAGAAGTCCAACAAATATGCACCAAATATCAAAAATTAATAATCTCATAATACCAAAGAAATGATTTTCATCTTGATCATCCACGCACTAAAGAATTGAAATTGAGAGGATGAAGAAGAACTAAAGGTACATAAGAGAAGGATGGCAACTCCTTCATGAAACATCAATAGAAGCTCTAGTTGTACTCTAATATTGTCAAAGATGTAGGTCTACAATAGACTTTCGCCCTTGGATCTCTATGTCGAACTAGAACTATAGGAACTATACGCAATTCGGTTGTTAGGACTTGAGAAAACTAAATGGAAAGGGATGAAGATGTGGTAGGAAATTTCTATGCAAAATATATCTTAACTAACGATTTCTTTATGCTTCATAATCAAATTACAAAAATTGAAGCTTGTCATAAACATGAAAGGGTAGACCCCTTTCATAGAGTATAGCAAAGTGGGTTATCATCACTCATGAAACCTATGCAATCTTGTAGTGCCTAATGCAGAATTAAAGGAGAGAATATACATGAGAATAGGAAGAACTAACTAAACATGTGCAACTAAGCAAAAAATGATACATGATTATTCAACTTAACATAAATGACAAACTTCAAATACTCATAATAAAAGATGGTTAGATTATCTAGTGGATTCAAATGACTTATGTTACTATTTTCAAATATAAGCAAGTTTTTTTAGGTTCAACATAATCCTCAGTATTGGCTATGATGATATACAATGAACACAATACAATTCTAGTGAAATTATTTAGTTCAAAAAGGACAACTGTAGAAGAATCGTTTGTCTATGTTTGTTATAATCATTGCCTTGTGTTAAGTTTTCATTTATTTTTTGGGTGCTTGTGTCTTAAAATTTTGTGTTCCTTACAAGGATTCTCCAATGTTGACAATAATTTAGTAGAGAAATATACATAGAAGTAATTTTAGTCAAACACTTCGACCGTCTGTTGGCATACTTTCTTATTATCTCATATCAGTCAACTGGCATATTTTTATTTATTATGAATAAAGTAAAAGTGGTACCTGAGCAACATTAAAATGAACATGGAATATAATTATAATTTGATGCACATACATGGATATTGTTTATAGGAGTTAGGACTTCTAGTAAATGTAGGGAATAATAAGTATACAATTAACATAATCCTATAACATCTTTATTTCAAACAAGGATAACATATCATCAAGAAATGAACTCAATCAAGATCAAAACACCTGAAAACTTAGTTAAGATGCGTGAACTAAAGTAATACCAATATCCGTGTTTGAAATATCAAAAGGAATAAATTTGAAGCATAGTGAGAAACATCATGTGAAGTAATTGCATGTTTGCTGAAAATTGTTAAGTAATACTATAAAAAAAATGGAAAGAAACAAAAGAATAGGCTAATATTGACATAAGACAATTTGCATTCAAACATTATATTTAGAAATTTGAACTAGAACTTGAACAAAAACATTTAACGTAAGTAAAAACTTGATGGAAGTGTGGTGTGGAAGAACCATTTTTGTCTATGCTTGTTATAACCATTGCCTTGTGTTAAGTTCTCATCTATTTTTTGGGTTCTTGTGTCTTAAAAATTCCTTACAAGGGTTCCCCAATGTTGATGATAATATAGTGGGAAAATAAGTATAAAAGCAATTTCGGTCAAGCACTTCAAATCAAATTGCATTTTATTTGAGTCAACTGGCGTATTTTTATTTATCATGAATAGAACTATTACATCTGTGTTTTCTAAAAGCATGTTTAATCAACAATGCATCCTAGAGGTATTGAGTGTACGTCCTACTGGACAAAAAAGGACCTTCTGTGATTTACGATCAGGTTTATGACAAGAATAAACATTATCGAACCTAAGGAATAAAAATGTTAGTCTAGATGACTCTTGTGGCTAACAACAATTGTATGGAACATTTCATGTGTTCCATGCTAAGATTATGTCTTCTTTTTGTTGGAACACAGGGAAATGGAATGAGATTTGTGTTTGTTGATAGTAATTGTTTGAACATTGGGTTTATTGTTCTGAAGACCCAATGTTCTATCTTCACCATTTGAGCTAAAAAAGGTTGGCTACGCTAATTGCAATTTTTGCATATTAGACAAGGTTCACATACAATGAACCAACTCTCCAATATTTGATTATCCATTTCAGAAAAGAAACATCGACCCTTGGAAAAGGTGCTTGTACTTCTTTTCATTTTTAGGAATACATTACGTACAAGTATACCAGGGATATGTTCATGTATTCATGTATTCTTGTTGGAAAAAAAGAGTAATAGAATGCGATGGCACATGGAACAAAACCAACTAGAGTAGGCCTAGCTTTACATGTATGTACTTTGGTCTTAGGATCTAACAAAATCAATACCTTCTTATCTACTTTTGTTGCATGTGATACTTACTGTTCATCAATTTTGAGGTTGATGGATTTTGTTGTATGCAGGTTGAGAGGTGCATAGACTTGGTTTATGGATGAGGTAGTGTTGGCTTCATGGGTTTTTTTTGTTCTGGGCTTCTTTTTCTAAAGATTTTTAACACTCAAGAGAAGTCCCTTCCCCAAGAAATTG
Organism: Posidonia australis; assembly: GCA_024699735.1. Lineage (NCBI taxonomy): Eukaryota > Viridiplantae > Streptophyta > Magnoliopsida > Alismatales > Posidoniaceae > Posidonia > Posidonia australis. Next base: position 33,070 of record JAMKQA010000333.1, read on the forward strand.
ATTCATTTCTAGAACTCTTGCAATCTTAGAATTAATTAGAGGATAGGCATAACTACTCCCAAGGCTTATAATTTTGAAATGTCATTTAATTGAAACTTCATGGTTAAATAGATATCCTCAACAATCATTTGTTTTTGTCCCTATCCCAAGAATAGATACAGAGAAGCATGTTCACCTAAAGCATTTGTTAAGTAAAGCATTTGCTATGGAAAGCATGTCCACTTCAACAATATATTTTTCTAAAATATCAAGAGGGGAACCCAAACTATATTTCTATCCCAAATCAGAGTCGAGAAATGTTTACCTTAAGTAAATTACCCTTGTCCTCCTTGTTCTTCTCTCCTTTTCCTTTCCTATGTCAAGTTCTTGGTGGCGGTAGTGGAATGTAGTGGTGGTGGTTGCTGGTTGGTTGTGAGTGTAGAGGTGGAGGTGGTGGTGGTTGTGAGTGCGAGGAATGGCGAGGAGTGCAGTGGAGGAAGAAAAGGAAGATGAAGTAGAAGAGGACAGCGAGTGTGGTGGAGGATGAAGACGAAGCGGAAGAAGAAGAGGATAATCTATGAGTGGTGAAAATTGGTGACGAGTGCAATGGAAGAAGAAGAGGAAGACGAAGAGGACAACGCCTTCATGATTAGGGCACTGGCGAGGCATGGAGAGGAGTGGTGAGCACTAACGAGGCATGACAAGGAGTGACATTAGCATGGTTAGGCAAAACAGACTCCCCAAATGAATAATTCTTGATGTAAAATTTAAAAATAAAAAATGTAAAAAAAATGATGTAAATACCTTTTGTATTTTTTTATGTAAAAAAATGATGTATTTCAAATATTTTTTTATTAATAAAAAAAATAATTTTTAAAATTCATTTTTGGGCTCAATGGACCGGCCTGACCCGACCCTGCCCGTCGGCCGGACGGCCCGGCCCACAGACGAGCCATGGGTCGTGCTAGGCCAATGGGTTGCAAGAGGAGGCCTGGCCCAGTCCAGGCCCGGGTGGGCTGGCAATTTCTTGGGTCGGGCCAGCCCGGCCCATTTTCCATCTCTACCTAGGAGCCAGGCAATCAAAGTCATCGCTCAGAATACAACTAATGCACTCAGAGCAGGCTTGCTAATGGACGATTTCCAAACGCACTCCTAGTTATACGACCGAGCTACAAAGGTCCTCTGTAACAAAGAGAACTTACAATTCCCAAACTCTTGGCATCTTGCACACTTCCCAGACTCCTGGTATCTTGCTTAAACTAGACTTTGAGAAGGCATTTGATAATGTAAATTGGAATTTTATCATTAATACCCTTAGAGGACTTGGTTGTGGAGATAAATGGCTAAATTGGATAAGAATATGTATTAACACAGCTAAATACTTCACATTAGTTAATGGGTCCCCTAAAGCTCTCTTTGGAGCTTCAAATAGCCTTAGGCAAGGAGATCCTCTTTCTCCACTTCAGTTCATTGTTGCCACTCATGTTCTTAATAAAATGTTCACTCTGAGGAAAGATAATAATCTTATCATAGGAATTCAGTTTCCCCATTCAAGACTTAATGTGGTTAATATCCAATATACGGATGATACCTTCATTTTTCTAACTCCTATTGAAGATTGTGTGGTTAATCTATAGAGAATTCTTTGTTGTTTTCAAACTTGTTCAGGTTAGAAAATAAGTTTCAATAAATCGTCTATCATAGGAATTAGGTGTCGGACAGCATGATCAATAAGTTCTATGGTGTTTTGGATTGTAATGCTATGCCTATTCTTATCAAATAATTAAGGTTGCCTCTTCATTATAGGGTGGCTTCTTATAATGATTGGTCACTTGCCTTAGACAAACTTATGGCTAACCTAGCTACATAGAAGGCTAAGTACTTATCAATTAGAGGGAGATTAACTATTCTCAATTCAGTTTTATCAACTATCCTCACCTACTCCCTCTTGGTTCTTCATCTCTAGTGAAGGTGGAGTTGGAAATTGATCTCATTCGTCGCCGTTTCCTTTAGAAATTTTCCTCAACTGCCAATAAAAGATACCACCTAATTAAATGGTAGAATATTTGTTGTCCCAAGGAATAGGACGGATTGGGAATTCTTAATATCAGAAACTTTAATATTGCTTTGAAATGTAAATTACTTTGGCAAGTACTAGCAATCAACAAGCAACTAAAATGGCTTGAGTTAATTAAAAGTAGATACTTCTCTTACAGTCATACTAGTGTGCTCTTAAATGTAGCATCAAATAGGGCTTCACCTCTGTGGCAAGAATTAAGGATTTGTTTTCCTATTGCTAATATTTTTTCTATATTTAAAATGCATAATGAAAGAAAAACTATTTTTTAGGAAAACAAATGGGTAGATAATATTGCTTTGAAGCATGTTTTGCCTAATTTATATCATATTTCCATCAATAAGAAATGCACTGTATAGAAAATGATTATGAAATACAATTCAAACTATGTAGACATATTTAACAATAACAATATTTGTGATTCCAATGCTAATCAGATATCACTACAGGTGCTTCACTTCACAATATCATGGAATCCCTAAATTTAAACAGTGAGATGGATAGTATTCATTAGACTCTTATAGATAATGGTATTTTCTCTGTTAAAAGTTGTTATGTATCCTTATATGATGGTGGACTCAAATCTTAGTTTAGGAAATGCATTTGGAAAAGTGTTGTGCCATTGAAAATTAAGGTCATTGTCTAGCTTGTTTCCCATAATAAAATTCTATGTAGAGATAATATATCCAGGAGAGGGTGGACTGGCCTCCTTTCTTGTATATCTTGTGGACTTGACTTGGAAACCACAACACATATTTTCCTGTATTGTCCTATGTCATTAGCGGATTTAGCGGTTTGGGAATTTTTCCTTGATGATATCAACTTGTAATGACCTAGACCTTTGATAGCATTTTAACCAACTAATTAGTCTGGATTTCAATGTCATTCGCGTATTGGTGTCGCAGACTAGTATCGTGGGTTCGTACTGTGGGTTGAGTGTGCAGGAATTTCCTATATTTTGAACTCAGCACTTAAGTCGTGATTGAGTTCGAATGTCGTAACCAGGTGTCTTGAGTTCAAGATACTGTGTGGATCCTTGTAGAGGTCCTGAGAATTTGTTTCAGAGTTGTGAAGTTTGTTGGTGTGCTCGATGGCTGTTTCTCTCTAACACGAGCCAATTGAGTTGTAAGTGGTGACGCAGTCATGGTTTTTGTGTTCATCACCTGGCTTGTGTGTGATGATGGCCTGGAGGGTTCCTGTTGTGTGCTCTCGAAGTCAGTGGATGGGTTTATTGAGTATCGGACCTGTGGTTGGGCGCATTGACCCATGACTACAAGTACATACTCAGGTTCCCCTTTTGGCTCTGTGGTTTTAGTCCAGAGTAGACCATGGTTTTGGAGCTAAGGCTCTGTGCTTGCTTCCGTGTTTTGTATATTGTAGTGGTGGGTATTCTGGATACTATGGAGTGTTTAGATACCATTGATTGTCTGATCTACATAGAGAGTATGTTAGATTAGGCTGTGTTCTTTAATGTGGTTTTGGACTTGATTTGGCAAGAGTGACCATTTCAAGTGTGCATTGGATTTTAGAAAGGCATGTAAATGGTTTTGAAAAGAAAGAAGAAAAAATAGTTTTAAAAAGTATAGTTTTAAAGAGATTTGTTGCTTCTTCTCTTTTTTTTGCAAAGCAAAAGGAGGGCAAGTCCTCAAGTGTGTTTATAAAAAAACAAAATCGTGTACAAATTACATATGCACACAGTTACATGGGCACCACTCAAAACAAACAAAAAGAGGCAAACAGCCCACAACCCACTCAAAACTCCCAAAGCCATACACCAACAAAGCTCAAAGGCCGTAGTCACATATCCTACCCTGGGAATAGATTAGCCGTCAAGAAGGGGGGGAACTGATTTGGTACAGAGTTCTTGAGCTGTAAGAGACTCTCGACATGGGCCCACAAAACCATCAGCGGCCTATTCTGGAAGAAGACATCAAAAAATCGGCCATTTCGCTCCGTCCAGAGAAAGTACACGATTGCAGCCACAGCATGGAGCATGGTTGATCGTTGGTTAGCTGGGAAGTTCATGCAGTCCGCAAGCAAGGCACCCAGATCAGCAGTGTGCGGCAGCCTGAAGGTTGAAGCCACCAATTGTAATACAGATTTGGAGAAGGGGCATTGAAAGAAGAGGTGAGATTGGTCTTCGCATGCCTTCCTGCACAAAACACACTTGGAGATGACAAACAATCCAAGTCGACGCAATCGATCCTAAGTTTTGAGTCTTCCATGCATGGCAATCCAGACAATGCAGGCGTGTCGAGGGATATGGCCCACGAACCACACTACGGGTGCCCAAGAGCATTCTCCAAATGATCTCTAATGGCCTCCCAAGCGGATGTGGCGGTGAAGCCATGCTCCGAATTCGGCTTCCATCATCCTGAGGGCGATCAGTGATTCACTAAAGCTCCTTGCTGCAAGGATGTTGCGCCACGCCCAAGACGACCGGCACGAAGTAAGGAAAACCCAGATAGAGGAGCGGCAAAGATATTTGAGATGGACCCATTTCTCCCAAAGGCTAGATGGCGTTGTAACCAGTCTCCAGAAACGTTTAAGCATCGCAACCTTGTTAAGGTCACGAGCTCGCCTGAAGCCCAACCCACCTTTAAAGAGGGGCTTATAGCAAGCGCTCCAGGAGATGGCCGGTTGTCGTTTGTCCTTCCATAAGAAGTGAAGTGCCGTCCGCTCGAGGTCAACGATGTTGGAGGCTAGGAGGCCGAAAACCGCCATCCAGTGAAGAGGGATCATAGAGAGAACCACTCAGATGAAAACACATCGCCCCACATAGCTGAGATAGGAAGAGCACCAACCTGCGATGCGCTTTCTGACCTTGTCAATTAACGATCTACATAGCGTCGCTGAAAGCTGCTTTGAAGTTAAAGGGAGGCCCAAGTATTTTGCCCGAAACGTACCCTAAGGAATGCCAAGGATGTTGAAGATTCGATCCGAGTCCACACACGAGCCACTAAGAAACACAAAGCTTTTCGTGGGATTGATATGTAGGCCATAGGTGCTAGCAAACTGATCAAGCGTTGTTCAAATCCCATGAGCAGAGGTCTGATCAGCCCGCGCACAAACAAAAAGATCATCTGCGAAGAAAATGTGGGAGATCCTCTGCTAGCCACGTCACAATGGGGAGATACGTTGGTCATGAATGATGACACTGAACATGTAGGAGAGCGCCTCCATTGCAATGACAAAGAGATACGAGGCAAGGCGATCCCCTTGGCGGAGGCCATTGGCATTAGCAAACGGCTTGGACAACCTACCATTAATGTTCACTTGGATGGTGGACTGGAGCATCGATTGGGTGAGCCTGCGCCAGCAAAGACCAAATCCCATTCGACGGAGCACCTCCAGAAGGAAGTCCCAGTCAAGCATATCAAAAGCCTTCCTAAGATCAAGCAGAGCAACCAGTTTCGGCGAGCCTCTATCAAGATGAAATCCGTTGACAATTTCATGCCTTATGAGGAAGGCGTCAAAGATTGAATGCCCTTGGACAAAAGCATGCTGCACCGGGTCAATAAGCTCAGGGAGGAGTCTCTTCAGCCATCGCGCCAGAAGTTGGGAGAGGATGAGATAAAGAATGTTGCATAGCACAATCGGGCAGAAGTCGTTGAGAGTTTCAGGGGCAATCACCTTGGGGATTAACTTGAGAGATGTGCGGTTGATTGATCGAAGCATCCTGCCCGTACAGATGAAGTCATTAACAGTGCCCAGCAAATCATATTTGATGACCTCCCACGCCGCCTTGAAGAAGTGGACGTTGAATCCATTCGGTCCTAGCGCTTTATTTGCGTTCATGGACCAAATAGTAGATTTAAGTTCCTCCAAAGTAGCCTTGGTGACCAAGCGAGCATTGTCTTCCTCTAAGATCGTAAGCAACGGCAGTTCCGGAAGCGTAGCGCGTGCAGCCGACGTCCCAAGGAGGCTCACAAAGAACGACTACGCCTCAGCTAGAATAATGCCAAGTTCCCGAACAGTGCACCCCTCCACATGAAGACTTCGAACTTCGTTGCAGGCGTGCCTCAGCAGGTGTAAACGACGGAAGAAGGCCGAGTTGCAGTCGCCTATCGCCAGCCATTGCACCCTGGATTGTTGCCGGAGGACAAGTTCCTCATGAGCAAGAGCATCCCAAAGTTTGCTACGCAGGTCATTCTCGTGGGAAGCAGAGAGTTCCTCATCGTCAGGCGAGAAGTTCTCCTCCAGGCGAGATTTGTTGCTTGTTGGGCAATGATAAATTGTCAATTATAATGCTACGGCATCCAAGAGAGATGTCAGAGTAGTGTATGAGTTTAGGTGAAGTGTGTGCTAGATGACCTTTCAGTGGTCACTCATGTGTGTTTGTTTTAATGTTTTTTGCAGGTACAGAATAGAAGTAGGAGTTCGCTCATTAGTGCATATAGAGATGGAACCATTCGACTATACATCAAGGATTCTGAGTAAGTAAATAGCTAAGTATATATTAGTTAATAGTGCTTTTATTTATATTGTTTATTATTGGATTTAGTTTCATAGTTAATGTAATTGAAAGAAAAAAAAATGTAGATAAGTTTGGGAGTAACAAGTTGAGGTTGTTACACAATTGTTTAAATAATTCCCTTATCTATGACATTTACTTGTTGAATAAAGTTAAGTTTAATTTAAGCTTGCAAGAAAGGAACATGCTTTTTGCAAAACAGAAAATTTTTGCAGAGCAAGGATGGAACATGCTCGTTCCAGTTATTTTATAGTGTCTATGGCTGTAGACATCCTGATTTTGAAGTAACTTGGTAGCAAGCACCTCCGGATGATGCTTTGGTTGCGACCACCAAAATCCTAGCCTAGACAAGCCCAATCAAGCCCACACTAGCCTAAACAAAAAATAAAATCCACTTAAGATCAAATTAATAAAACAGAAACCCTAATTCAAGTCAAAATGAAATTAAATCCACTTAAATCCATTTAAAACCCACTTAAAATCAAATAAAAACCCTAATTAATCAAATAAAAACCCTAATTAAGTAAAATCCACTTAAATCCAATAAAAACCCAAATTAAGTAAAATCTAATTAAATCCACTTAAAATCCAATAAAAACCATAATTAATCAAATAAAAACACTAATTAAGTAAAATCCAATTAAATCCACTTAAAATCCAATAAAAACCCTAATTAAGTAAAATCTAATTAAATCCACTTAAAATCCAATAAAAACCCTAATTAATCAAATAAAAATCCTAATTAAGTAAAATCCAATTAAATCCACTTAAAATCCAATAAAAACCCTAATTAATTAAAATTCAAAATCCTAAATCAATCAAAAAACCTTAAATAAACACAAAAACCCTAAATTAAAAACATAAAACCTAATTAAAACATAAAAACCCTAAATTTAAAACATAAAACCTAATTACAAATCAAAAACCATAAATTAAAACCATAAACCCTAATTAAATCCAAATTCCAAATTGAAATCCAAAACCCTAAATCTAAAATGATTAAAATCATAAAAATAAAATAAAAACCCTAAACTAATCAAAACCTTAATTAAACCTTAATCACAAATTTAGTTAAAATCATAAAACTTAAATAAAAAGCCTAAATTAAAATTCAAAACCTTAATTTAAAAACTTAAAGTCAAAACCCTAAAAATCAATAAAAAATCTCAAAAAAAAAAATCTAAACTAATCAAAACCCTAATTAAACCCTAAATTACAAAATTAAGAAATTAAATTAAACCCACAAAATCCAATTAAAAATCTAAAATTAAAACCCTAAAAATCCCAAAATAAAAGTCAAAAGAAAAACCAAAATAAAAATCCAAAACCCTAAGCCCATTAAGCCCAACACTGTTTAATTCAAAAATTCAATTCAGAACTTTAGAAAAATCAAAAATAATTCCGACGACCCTAATTTCCCGACGAGAACTTCGGTGAGCAATCACGAGGAATCCGGAGCAGATCTCAACCTCCGTGATCTTTGGCCAGCCTCCTCCAGCTCACGTCCGATCCAACAACGCTCATCTGCTGGAAAGAGGAGGATCCACGATGGAGAAGAGCCTCGTCGAAGTACAAAGTTGGTTGCCGTCGACGAACTGATTGATCTTCATCCATCAGCTATCAGAGAGCTTCCAGCCTTCCCTCCAACAAGCAAAGCCCTTCTCCTTCGATAACCAACTCGCGAGAGTGTCCAGACCTAATTGCCCAAGCCACCACCCACCTGTTTGCGTAAACCAAAGCCACCGGGGCATCGCTGGAACGACGCCGTTGCCACTGAAGATCGCTGGAGAGGACATTTCACCCACCAGGTACCCCTCGTCCTCCTCTGTTTCAATTCAGTAGGCCCCTTAGGATCTTTTGGGCTCTCAAGATCGGGTCACAACGATGAGCTTCCCTCCTACCAGCCGTTGCGTCGTTTCCGGTGGTGGGTTCACGACCACCGGCGAGCCTCAAGCCGCTTGGCCTTAGGCGAGGCCCCCAGGGGTCCGTCCTCCCTCCTCTTTTCTCCTCTTCTTCTTTAGCCTCCCTAGCCATCTGACGATCCAGAGCCTCCTTACTGTTGTTGTTGTCCTGTCGTAGTTGCCGTTGCTGCCGCCGATGACCCTCCGGCGTGGAGTTGCCTGGGGTCCCCTAATTGCACCAACCCCAATCCACCTCCTCCGGAAGCTTCTTCGTGTCACCACAAGCGCCTCTGCATTGCCACGCCGTTGCCCAGACCACCACAGCGCCTCGACGACCTCCGCCGTTCTCGTTGCCGAAGTTGAAGGTGGGAGGAGCCCTTCGGACCTCCCCAAGCCTCACCGACACTCCTCTCAACCTCGTCGTGGTTCCCTAGTGCCTTCCCAGCCACGATCGTGTCACTACAACCTTCAGGACACCGCTCCGTCGCGTCGTCGTCTTCCCCGTCACCGATCAGAGGGTAGGCCTCCCCAACCTTGTCCAACCACTTAGAGAGGATCGTCGTGCCTCCACGAAGGTTCCTCAGCCGCCGCAGGCCCCCTTCAGCCACTGAATCGCCGTTGAAGTCTCGCCAGAAGGATCGCCGGAGGGAGAACGTCGGCGATCCTCCGACGATCTTCGAATAGGTTTCTTTTAAGCCCAGGCCCTCTAGTTTAGGTTTATTGTTATTAGGTCCTTATTTCATTACATTTAAATCCTTTTTTATTGCATATGGATTCAAACATTTGCATTTTAGTCCCTGTAGTCTTAAAATACTTTCTATTTTTTTATTTTCTCTGTGAATTTTGCATGTGACCTCCTGAATATTTTATTTTTTAATTCATAACATATTCATGCATGTTTTTATCACATCTAGATCTAGATCCTTGGAACATGATTTCTTTACATTTAGGTCCAGAATATTTGCATTTATCCCCTGTGGCTCTTTAAAATAAGTTTTCTATGTAAATTTTGCATTCTAGACCTTGAAGATTTTAAAAATCACACGGATCATCATTAAAATTAAGTTTTTATCACATTTAAGTCCTGAACATTTACATTTAGTCCCTGGAATCTTTTAAGATGATTTTTCTCTAGGAAATTTTCAATCTAAGCCCTAAAAGATTTAAAAATCACATTGACTATTATAAAAATGGAATTTTCTTTACATTTTGGTCCTAGTCTTTTGCATTAAGCCCCCAGAACTTTAAAAAAATGGGTTTTCCTTGCACATTTTGCATCCTAGACCTTACAAAACTTAATAATTGCACTGACCAGTGTAAAAGCCACATCTTCATCACATTCAAGCCCTTGATATTTTGCATAAAAGTCCCTCGACTCACATCAAATCATTCCTAAGCACATACAATTTGCATATAAGTCCTTAGATTATTTCTAAATCCATCATTTAGGGTTTTAAATGTTTTCTTGCATATTTTGGGATATTTTTCACTCATTGCATTTCATATTTTGCATTTAATCATTGATTCCATTTAAAAAACATGTTTTCACTGAGATTTGATCTTTAGCCTCACATTTTAGTCACATTTGCACTTATGTGTGAATTTTGCACTTTAGACCTTCACTTTTCAGAAAATCATCTAAGTGCAACTTTTACATCCCAATGCCACATTGACATTGGACCCATCATTTGCATGTTAGAATAGAGGTCATGAACATGTTCTTCATCCAAATTCTCATTCCTTTTTGTGAATTTTGCATTTTTGCCCTTATGTTTGTCCTTTATTGTGTTTACATCATTTTGTTGATTTTCTCCTCCATGTTTCTTGCAAATAACATCTTCTGGACATTTGACACACATTTTGACATAACTTAGGCCATGCATCACTCCCATGCTAGCATTTATCATATCTGGCCAGGGAAATGACCAAATTACTCCTGTGCCTCCAATTCATGAGCATGCATCTCAATTTTTGCACTCAGTCTTGCATAGTCCTTGTCTAAGCCATTCTTTAGAGTTTTTGCGTTTTAGGCACTTGTCCATGCTTTTCATATTACTTTTCCTCACATTTGCATTTAACCAGCCGGCATCTCATGTCTTTTCTTTAGTGGATTTCTTCCTTCACTTCACATTCAGAGTTTCTTATCCTATATTCGATTTAATTTGCTTTAATCCTACATTTCAGATTTTAGATTTGATTTGGATTTCATCGCCCGAAGGTGTACATTAACAGGCCTGAAAGTCGACATTGACCCCTCCACGGATTATTTTTCCTCTTTTTGATTTTCACGACTTTTTCATGGTTCCGAGGACGTGGGTTGACTCGACTTTTCATCCTTTTGACATCATTATGATTTCATTTCATGTGATTTTCTGCGATTTTGTCAATTCATGTGGATTTCTCCACAATTTTCGCACATCGTTTTGCACATCCATCCAATCTTGTCATGGCATACATATTAGCATGATTAGAACACGATCCAGGTTTAGCAAACATCCATCTAGCCTTTAGCAAGCAATTAGACTAGAAAAATCGAGTTTCTCGGACGTACGAGGGTGCCTAACACCTTCAACGTGCGTAATAGGAATCCTTACCCATCCTCTGATTAGCAGACATCCAGCCTTCACATCTGCACATCAGGCATTCATTTTTTGTGGTTTTCCTTGTCTTTTCCTTAAAAGTCTAGGTGGCGACTCCTTTTCTTTTTCTTTTATCTTTCCTTACGCCTTTACCATCTTGACATGGCTGTGATCTCCTTCCCTCTAGCGTGACTCCACGTCGGACCCTCGGGTCGGCATGGTCATAGTGGCTTAATGGGAATTCCAAGATCTTTAGAATCAAAGACAGGAATTTGTTCTCAGTTTTATTCTAGATTATTCATCTAATGGCTTGTTAGACAGATAATCTTTTATCAGGTTAGAGGACGATGGCTATATCCCAAGCCATTCAACAGTTATTATAGGAGTGGGACCAAATCCAGGCTACCCATGCAACTTAAGCTATTGTCACCTCCATTAGTATCTCTATGGGTCCTATTTCTAATTCTAATGATCTCAATCCTGAGACGGCTTATGATCCGTTAGCCTCCAATAGTGGCTCCAACGACTAATGGATCTCTTGGATACTTGCAAATCTTTTAGTTTGGCCATTCTTTTCTAAACCAATTTTGATTTTGGTTTTGTTCTTCTATTATTTCTCTCGAGACTACTCTAGCATTACTTTTCTTTTCTTTTCTTTGCAATCCCTTAATCTTTAGAATTAATATTTTGATTCTGTAATCTAAAATAATGTTATTTTGGTTGGTCACTTGATAGTAGTACTCATAGTTAAGTGAGATATTAATATAATCATATTATCGTTTGCAAAAAAACACATCACTGGGTAGACTCCTACTTGATTGCCTTAAATTAATCACAGTAACAAACTTAATGATAGCAGATTAACAAGGAGTGGCAAAAACATGAAAATACAACAGGTCAAGTGAATACTCAGAAATGCGCTCTTCTTAGCACTTCAACTATCAAGAATTTTATAAAGTTTTCCACAGGTTTGGAGTCACGTAAACCCTATGCCACATCAGTAGGTGCACTCATTCATCCCTGTAAGCACAGCAGACACACACAGTTTTAGTTGCACTTGTTTCAGAAGTAACAGGATGTTACACTATTCATTGTTACGTTTACATGCTCTTCCGCAAGGGAAAGAATATGAATAATGGAAGAAAAGGCACTGCAGAGTCAGAGTATCATCCATCAAAAATCTTGAAAGGCCTCGGAAAGTAGGAGATCACGCACAAACTCGGCTCTCTGGCGTCTCTCCTTTTTGGATACAGATGTATCAGCACTGCAAGTTAATTGTCTGTTAGACTAGAAAGCAACCAAGTGGTGCGCAAGGAAGAAAGAAAAGATGCAAATTTTCACTAATTCCGACCTGCGAGTTGGCTCCTCTTGAGCCACATGGGATGCAGATGCTTCATCACTGCAAGTAGATTGGAAAGGAATTGGAATGAACGTCAATGGAAGACGAGTGATATACATAATGCGAGTGCATCAATGAGTTGATTAGGAGATACATGTGGCGGTGTCACTGTTGAAAACTATACCTTCGTAAGAATGCCTGCTATAACTTTTTCCTTAGGAGCCAATTCAATCAACAACAGAAAGTTCAGATAGAATTTGGCAAAAGCGGTATCTACTACCAAGCGTGAATTGCAGTAAAAAAGGATTGAACATAAACCCAAGTGTACTTGAAAAACTCTTTCAGTAGATGCCAAAAACTGGAACAGGTTGATATCGTGAGAAATTGTTTGACTTATTAGAGATTGCCAAATCGCATGTTCCCTAGTTCTTTCAAAATCTACTATTTTCCTTGTCAAACATTCGGCAAGAACTCCTAATCCGTGTTTCAGGTGTTTAACCAATCGTTCAGTAAGCAAGACTAAGACTTCAGCTGATATTGAGAACCATGAATTGCATGTATCATGCCGCTACTAAATATGACTGAAAAGAAGCTGAAAGTTATAAACAACATGAACATTTTTCATACCTTGGTCCTCCTCCCTCCTCGTTCTGTCCTTCGGGAACTGAGCCTTCCTCCTTATCATCCTCTGCAGATGAACCACTTGGTGAGAAGTCATCACGAGAATCACCACGGGATGGTTTTTCTTCTTTTTGCGATCCTTCCTCCTTGGCAGACCGAGCTTCTGGTGGACCTCTCGCGGGCTTCTGCTTCGGCTTGACGGCGTTATCATGGTTAAGAGATGCATACTAATTGGAAGTTTGGTATTTAGTAGAAACGTGCAAAAACAACTTTCAACTAATCAATCTGAACAGTACAAAAATTATTATTCACCCTAATCTTACAAACTAATCAATCCGAACAGTTCAGAGTTACTATCATGCAGGAGAAAGGATATCGTAATCAGTCCTCCATGGTCCATTGTTAGATGTAGTGTCATATTGCTACCAACCATGATCTCACAGAACGGGCACTCCTGTACAATAAAAAAGTACCATGTGGTAAACTGAATTAACTAAATTCCATGATGAAAACGCGTCAGCATTGTGTTAGAGAAAATCAGAGGAAGATATTAATTACCCCATTCGTTTTCTCAACTGGGTGCTCATTCGGAATATGAACCAGGTAATCATTAAACTCGAACTTCTTGCCACAGAATGGGCAAATATACATGTCAACTTCTTTCTCGGCATCAGCAGATGGATGCTGAGAAACTGCATCAATTACAAGAACACGTCGATTAGAGCTAAAAAAAATGTGGAGGAAGAGCCAAAATAAAACCCATGGAAAGAGTGGAAAGTGAGGAATCTGCACCATTGCTGTGGTGCACTTGGAGTCCACGGAATTGGTTTAAGAAGGAATCAAGAGTAGCTCTTGGCTGAGGAGCTGGATGAAATGGTAGTACTGGTTCTCTCTGAGATCTTGTCACAGGCTGGGGAACTGTGACGTAATAATGGTTAAGAAATGCACAATAATTAATCTCTGAGACTGTTATAAACAACTACTTCCAAATATCAGATTATAATCCATAGTAATGAGCAGTGCAGGGCTAGGGGTATTAGGATCAGTCAGCAATGTCAGATTTACTTAGTACAGGAGAAAGGATATTGTTGCCCGATGCTGTGATACAATGTGAATCACCATGTCCCCCATAACTGGAGCTTGGCATATTGTGCAATTCTGTGTACAGAAGTCCAATGGTAAGCAAGCATGACACATTACTACCCAGTGTGATCAATCTTTTCGATGTCATCAAAAAAGAGAGCTATCCATCACAAAGTTTGTTGAAATCACAATAAGGCACCCAAACCGCTTACATTACAAGAATTCCAAAAACCAAAATTTTTCGATCCACGAAACGAAAAAATTAAGAAGTCTTCGATGCAAGAAACCAACATTGTTTCAACAATAACTATCCAGAAAAACCCACAAGAAATTCTGCAACAAAGGACCTCAAAAGCCTAAAGGCAACAATCTTTAATGTTTTTCCTTCCAAAGCTCTTCAATCCAAGAAAGAAGACCTACACCAACCAAGAAAAACAACATCAACCCCATGAAGGAGAGGAAGAAGAAGAACCAATTCTTACTTCTTCGCTGATCTCATCGTCGTGATATTCCTGAATGTGGTCAATGAAGTCACTCGGCTCGAACTCGTCGTCACAGAAGGGGCAAACACTCATACGCACCATCACCTCCTCCTCCCTGCCATGCTGGTGGAAGATATCGAGACCACCGGGGCGGGATAAGAAGGAACCTGAAGAAGCACTTGAGTGACGTGCTGCAAGGAATGGTACTGGTCCTCTCGGAGGCTTCATCACAGGCTTGGAGACGTGATTATGGTTAAGAAATGCACACTAATTGAACTGTTTAATCATAGTACAACATTTATCCATACTAAACGATCAGTCCACAATCTCAGATTTAGTTAACAGGAGAAAGGATATTATTGTCTGATGCTCTGATTCTATGTGCTCCATCATGTTCCCCTCAACCGGAGCTAGGCATATCGTGCACTCCTGTGTACAGAAATGTCCCAATGGTTAGCATTTAGCAGAACGCACTACTAACCAGTAGTGTGATCAATCTCCCAATAACTTGAAAAATTGTGAATGATCAAAAAATCCAACAACCAGACCAGGGAGAAAAACCCACAAGCAAACAGTCACCAAAACCATCTGCGTTACAAGAAAGAACCCCAAAAGAGCCTAAATGCAACGATGTTTCCGACAAACCAAGTAAGAAAACCAACACCAACCAAGAAAAACAGCATCAACCCAAGAAGAAAAGGAAGAAGAACCAAAATAAAACAAAGAGAAAGGTGAAGGTGAACTCTTCAACGCAAGAAACCCAACATCGATCTCTGTTCCAAAACTCTTCAAGAACCCAACATCCTTCCAACAACGATTACCCAGAAGAAACCATCGTCAGCCCAAGGAAGGAAATCCACACAAAAACCAAATCCAATCGTCAAAGAAGAAGAAGAATCATAGCTTACATCGCCATCGATCTCATCATCGTGGTTACACGTGATGTGGGGAATGAAATCATTCAGCTCGAGCTCCTTGAAGCAGAACGGGCAGAGGGTCATGGTCACCTCCTCGTCACAATCAGAGGGAAGCTGGACATCTGAAGCAGCAGCAACAACAACACATCGGTCGGTCAGACCAAAGCAGCAAGAAACAGAAAGAAAGTGGTGGATGGTTGGATTCGTCGTCCTTACTGTACTCGCTTGGTGGGGATGGGAGATTGAATCGGACTCTCCGGTCGCCCATTGGTGGTGGCCGGTGGGAGGAGGAATGGGAGAGATGGGAGCTTGGAAGAAGCAGGGAAGAAGAAGAAGAAGAAGGAGAGCGCGGGACTTTTTGTTTCGTTCTGATTGGTTTAGAAGAGGAGAGAACCAGGGAACGAGAGTGGGGAATTTATGGATGGAACCTTAGTTTTTTCCTGCGCTTGATGTGTTGGAGGCGTGTGATTAGAAGTGTGGTTTGCGGTAGGCTTAACAACGGATCTGGTTTGGATTTAGTCCATTTATAATTAGATTTAGGTCTATCTTTTTTTATAGGTCTAGATTTGAGTCAAGATTTGTAATCTAAAATCTAAACACAGACCCAACCTAAACATATGAAAATAATGAGTCTAGGTTTGGATCTTAGATCTGATGAGTCTAAATATTAAATAATACTTATATAAAATCCTAATGAAGAATACCTATTGATTACTACAATTTATAAAATTACTTAGGAATATTATACATAATAAAATACTTATCAAATCATTATAATCATTAATAACAAGCACTTTCGTTAAAGAAAAATTGAATAAAAATCATAATCCAATAATCCCTACATTTTAAAAAAAAGAATGAAGTAGAATAGAGAGATCAAGCCGTTGATAGGAGAGTATAACGGTCGAAATTGGGACTTTAGAAAGGAAACGAAAGACTTAGGGTTTAAATTGGAAAAGGGAAATAAAGGTTTTGTTAAAAAATAAATAAGTATTACTATATAGTTAAAAATAATAATTATTACATATTAAGTCCACAAGTCTAAGTATTTTTAGACCTAGACGTTACCTACTAACTAAACAAGTTTATTGATTCTAGATCCATGGGTCTTATTTTCTAGGCCTAAATGCTAACTTCACGAATCTTGGGTTCAAATTCGACCTATTGTTAGACTTAATTTGGAAGAATTTATTGAGAATGTGTACATTTATGTGTTGCTTTATGCATGATTAGATAGTAGTTATGTTTGGATTGAGAATGAAGTGTAGGGATGCAATTGGATTGGTTTTCCCAAATCCAATATAACCTATAAAATAAACTTCTAATCCAAATCCAATCCATAACCCATGCGAGTTGAGGCAACCCAACTCAATCTAGTCACAGATTGAGTTGGGCTCAAACTGATCTAATCTAAATACTTTTGAGCTAATTACGGATTGACTTGATCTAATATAAATGTCTGTTATAAGTTTCAACAACATTCAAATTTCATTATAAATAAATAAAAAACACAATTATGCAAACAACATTTTGAAACCAATAAAAAACACAACTAGATATCATATCCAATTTTATCACTATCCCTTCAGTTAACAAAAAAATGCATATAAAATATGTTGAACCCTTTAAGAGATTTATCTTTCAAAACGATGTTGACTTACAATCTACCAAAGAAATTGGAATTGAAATACAATATTAAATTCCATATTAAAGTCAGAGGATTGAGAAGGAAGAGGTGTCTATTGTTGTTAAGGGTTTTCACTTTTGATATTATATATTTAGACTTTAAAGTTTATGTATAACATGTATAATTACATTACATTTTAGTCTCTTAGATAATATAATGGACCTGGACTAAATCCACGGACAATGTCAATGGATTGTGCTAGGTTAGATTAACTTTAATTCAAACCTAACTAAAATAACTTTAAATTAGAAATTTCAATCCAATTCTAACCCAATATACATATACTTCAACTCAACATTAATATTTATAAGTTATTGTGACCATGCCCGACCTGGAGGGAGGCGGGAAGGGGATCATAGCCATGCCGAGATGGCGAATGCGCAAGGATAAATGAAAAGAAAAGAGAGTCGCCACCTAGTCTTTTAAGGGAAAGACGAGGAAAACCACAAAAGGATGAATGCATGTAATGCAGATGGAAAGGCTGGATGTCTGCTAACCAGAGGATGGGTAAGGATTCCTATTACGCACGAGGAAGGTATTAGGCACCCTCGTGCTCCCGAGAAACTCGGTCTTTCTAGTCCTAATGCTTGCTAAGGGTTTGATGAATGCGTGTTTGCCTATTCTATATGCTCGTGCACGATGATGATTGAAACATGTCATGTCAAAGCCATGGAAAAGAAACCAAGGAAAAAAAAAGTCGATCTATGGGTCAGATGTTGGCATTGGCAATGTCTCACTGCTGTACGCCCATGGGCGTTGGAAAATCGTGAAAATTACGGAAAACCGAGGAAAACGTGGAGAAAACTAAGCTCGGAGCATAGCTAAGAAGCGTGCACCGAGTAGAGAAGCAAAGTCGGAAGAAAATCGTGCAAAAAGATGTGAAAAATATGCAAAATGCAAGTGTGTGTGCAAATTAGAAGAATGCAGGGGATTTTATGCAAAAAATCCAAATCCGAGGAAAGCCAGCGTCTGGAAGCTCAAATCGTCGAGAAAGCACATGGGAAAACACATTCCATGCATGCATGTCAAATCTGGGGTCAAACGGGTGTCCCTAGTGCAAGTGAAGTCCTCTAGGGGTTAAAATGCAATTTACCCACTAATGCGTGTAATGTA
>JAMKQA010000334.1:0-34168 GCA_024699735.1 Posidonia australis
AGCAACATCTGGAAAGTTTATCAATGAACCACCTCAAAATCGGGGTGTCTACAGATGCCCCTCCCTGAGCGAGGTCGAGGGACGAAAGGAACCAAGACTGATGCTCAGGGTTGACAAGATACCCCCATTTTAAGGTTACAGAAGGATGGTGTTTGCTGTAGGCGGTAAGTGACTTATTCGGCAGATGCACCGAAAGTCATGACTTGTTGCCAATTGCAAATGCAAATGCAACTACTGATCTAAATGCTAGGGATGCGTGATGCCAATGCAAGATGTAAATGCAAGAGCCGATGCTGAAGGCCGATGCAAAGCTGATGCTAACAAAAACACAAGAATGGGTGCTTGCAAGATGATGCGATGCTGATGCTAGTGCTGATGTAACAAGCAAATACAAAAAAATCCTGCACACAAAGGGAACTACTGGTGGACAAATGATAAGTTGTCGGACTCATCAACCGGATTATTGAGGTTATCAACCTAAAGAGACGGGATAAGACAAGCATGCTGAGTCTTATCAACCCAGCCGCTAAACAGTATGACGGTTGTCAACCGAGTAGTTGGGGATACCGGCCCAAGGGGAAGAGGGGCATGACAAACATAACATTTGTTAAGTGAAGCAGAAGGCCCTGTCCGCACAGACCAAGGGTGAACACAGAGATTTCGCGCCCGCGAAAACTCAGAAGAGAAGAGAGAAACAAAAGGACCTTGACCGCCCAGTTAGAGGGTCGAACAACTGGATTCCGCACCCGTAAAAACCCAGAAGGGAAAGGATAAGGACCTTGACCGCGCGATCAAAAGCTCAAGCAGTTGGATTTCCTACCTGGGGAAATCCGAGATAAGGGATAGGACCCTGACCATCCGGTCAAAAAGGTCAAGCAGTCAAATTTCCTGCCTAAGGAAATCCAAGAGAAGGGCCAGAACCCTGACCATCCGATCAAAAGGTCAAGCCGCCGGATTTCCAACCCAAGGAAATCCAAGAGAAGGCAAAGACTTCGATCTCTCGGTCAAAGTCAACCAGCTGGATTCTGTGCCCGCGAAAATCCAAAAGGGCAAAAAGACGTTGACGGCCTGGTCAAAGTCAGCAAGCTGGATTCTGCGCCTGTGAAAATCCAAAAGGGGCAAATGACGTTGACCGCCCTGTCAAAGTCAGCAAACTGGATTCCGCGCCCGCTAAAATCCAAAAGGGGCAAATGACGTTGACCGCCCGGTCAAAGTCAGCAAGCTGGATTCCGCGCCCGTGAAAATCCAAAAGGGACAAATGACATTGACCGCCCGATCAAAGTCAGCAAGCTGGATTTCACGCCCGTGAAAATCCAAAAGGGGCAAATTACGTTGACCACCAGGTCAAAGTCAGCAAGCTGGATTCTACGCCTACGAAAATCCAAGAGAAAGAGGTAGAAGGATCTCGTCTGCTTGGCAGGAGAACCTGAAAAATCAAAAACGATGATCCGTGGACTGTCCCCCAGGAAGGAGAATGGCAATGGTGCCTTGACGGACAAAACTGTAAATATGCTGGCTACTAATGCTGTGGTGCAGAAACTGGCATTCTTGCTGAGACGCATGTACAATCTCTTCTTGCTGGAATTTTCAACCAAGTGTGGCATTGTTTGCAAAAGGTGAGGACTTACTTGCAAATGTCCAAAACTTGAGGGCTTCATTGCAAATTATCCAATCATGACAGCCTTCTGATTGTTGTATTACCATTGTGTTGTGACATTCGAGATTCTGCTGTATATCAACAAATGTCTGCTTCAAACAAAACCTCCCACATCCTTTGTGGACTAATCTGTAAATTTTATGAAACGTATGGGGTTTTCTGCAAATTACCCCATCTGGTGCATTTGCGGGCCATGTACTTGACACTGTATATTCTGCTCTTGGAGTGTAAGCTGTGAAGTGCTAGGGGCTGAAATGCAATTTCCACTGCCATTTTGCATATTGAACCTTGACTATTAAATTATTTATAAGCGGGTCCCACTGGATAACTGTCATAACTGCCAAAGGACATTCTCTTCTTTTCTTCCTACTTCTTACGATTGCAAGGGGCTCATGTTGGTTGGCCTTTCACCCTGTTCTGCTATTATTTTGCTTGATTTTATATCTCCAAAGCAACACCTATATGCATATAGTTTTTTTACTTTTTAATTCTTTTTGTTTCTTCTCTCACGGGGCGTGCCTCTTCTTCTTCCTCTCCATTCTTTTTCTCCCAAATGAAACCCATCTTTCTTCCTTCCTCTCTTCTCCTCATCTCTCCTCAGCAGCGGTGCGTAGGAGGTGCGCCGGCGAGTTGCTCTTGGCTAGTGCGGGTGTTCGACACACCGACGAGGTGCGGCAAGGTGCGATGGCGACATGGTCGGCGGCAACATGGATCAGACTCTTCAAGACTGGCTAGAGAGAGGCTCGCCGGCAGAGGTATCTCCTTTCCCCCTTGATTTCCCATTTCGTGTGCTTGCATCCTTCTCTTGTTTTTGGGTGGTCGACAGTTGGATGGGCTCTAGTGAGCAAGGGGCGACTCTGGCAGTTGGTGCCTTGGGCTCGGCGGTTGGAAACGCCGGCGGAGAATGCGGGCTACGGGGAGCAGTGACTGATGGGTTGTGGTGATGGAGGGATGGCCACGGGTAGGTTTCGGCGGTTATCGCTGTGTGGTGGCGGGCCGGAATGAAGGTGTAGGCCGCCGGTGTAGGTGGGTTTTGATGGACTGAGCCGCGCGGTGGCGGGTCCTGCTGCGTGGTGGTGGTATGGCCTGCTGCGCGGTAGGAGCCACGTGGTGGCGGGCCAGAGAAAGGTTGGCCGTCGGTGGTGGACTAAAGTGGTGGTGATGGGTGCTGAAGTGGTGGTGCGCAGGTTGGTCGCCGGTTAGCTGAATGGGTGGTTCAAGGCTTGGGTTATACAAAAAATTTGTTGTTTGTTTAAGCCATACGTGCCATGCTTCTATTCATGCTATATACACTTTGATTTAGATGCCATGCTGTTGCCATGTGAAATGTGATTTCATTTTTCTGAGTATTGGTCACCTTAATCATTCATATGTTGACCCATGCTCGAATAAAATAATAGCCCACACAGAATGTTTCATGTCCAACCCTTCCTATCTTTAATTTATATGCCTGAATAGCAAGAGTATAAAATATTGCCACATAGTTTGCACATTTCCGTGTGGCATTGAGCTGTAATTGTACGCCTGTTTTGTTTACAATTCTGCCACCATATGCATAATATTTTAGATGCCATGCCCACTTTTTTTATTCTGCCTTTGACTACAATGCAATATTTGACTTTGCCTTGGATTCCATGTGCCCTTTTTGCCTTTTCTGTAGGATGATCTAGTTCCCGAGGAGAGGACCCCACAGTCCTCACAGGGTACGCCATCTAGCTCTCGCTCTTGGCGGTAGGGTAGTTCTTCGAGATCACGGGCCTCCAGCAGCTCGACTCCTGCTGTATTTATTGATGTAAACCTGAACTAGAAGAAGATGTGCATATAAATCTAGTGCTTTATTTGCCATATGCATTTTCAGGAGTCTGGCAATTTCGAGGGGCGGCTGCTGAGCGAACATCATATCTGCGAGGGTCCCGATTTTGGGGTAATTTTCTCACTTTGACAAGCTTTAATTATAACTTCCTTTGACTTGGCATTAATTATGTTCTTGACATTTCAGGATGGGGATGTGAATCGGGTTATGTGGTGCCACTAGGGCCCAATGCTTGACCACTTTCATCGTCTGCCAGATTTTCTGCAGGACTTCCTCCTTTTCCGATCCCCATTTGGAGGCTTCCTTCGCATACCCATAATACATGGCCATTATAACTTCTTTAGGGCTTTGGTGGAGAGGTGGAGGTTTGAGACG
Organism: Posidonia australis; assembly: GCA_024699735.1. NCBI lineage: Eukaryota > Viridiplantae > Streptophyta > Magnoliopsida > Alismatales > Posidoniaceae > Posidonia > Posidonia australis. The sequence goes on from JAMKQA010000334.1 coordinate 3,846, forward strand.
CACACTTTTCACTTTCCATTCGGAGAGTTGACCATCCTGCCTGATCAATGGGCTCTACTGACGGGTCTCCCCTTCGGCGATGAGCCGATTATAGGTGAGACTACTCATGGCTTGCACCTTGCTCCTGCGCATTTGGGTCGTGTTCCTCCTAAGCCACCTAGGGGGAAACACATGATCGCCGTGGGGTGGTTAATAGAGTGGGACCAATTCAGGCCTCACCCTGAGCCTGATATTGACGAGGCAGATTTTGTGCTGCGACATTTCTTGCTGGATCTGCTGGCCATGATTTTCTGTGACTCGTCTGCTTACTGCATTCATGATGATTGGTTAGCATACTTAACCAATCTGGATCATCTGGACCACTACGACTGGGCCGGCGCTAGTTATACTTGGCTGATTTGCGGGCTCAACAATGTGGTCAAGTTTGGGCGTTGCTCCTATGTGGGGCTATATCCTCTGCTGACTGTAAGTACTCATTTCCATTGTTAGCCAAGTAAATATTTTTGATTCTTATCTGACCTTTGCTTCCCTTTGCTAGTACTGGATTATGGAGCATATCACTAGAGGGCATAGTTTTGGCCGTCTTCGAGACGAGCTTCTGCCTCTCCCTCTCTAGTGGGTCGAGCCTGACCACCGGGCTGCTGAGGGGTCTATAGTTACGGGTCCTACTGGTATCTGCTGGACTTAGTAAAGCTCAAGGATGTAAGTCTCCCTTCCTTTTTATACTGTGTCCTCTAGTGCTTTTAAGTCTATGTTGCTTAAGTTGCTTATATTTTCTTCTTTTCTCGTAACAGGTTCATCTGCGCCCGTTTGCTAGATATGACGGCTTTGACTGGGCTCGCCTGAACTCCAGCCGCGTTCTTAGGGACAAGCAGGTGAAATTCTACTGCATGAAGAAGTCGGCCTACTTCCTCCCAGGGCGCGTGCGACACCAGTTTCTGAATGAGTTTTGCATTCCTGCCCCTCCTCCTTTTGATATGGGCCGCCTTGCTTCGACTCGTTCAGTCGCCAGAAGCCGGCATGCGGTAGCTATGGCTTCCCAAGACAGACATGTCCTTCGGGAAGTCAACTACACAGATTATCTGGTTTGGTATAGGGGTGTCGGGAAGCCGTACCTATTTGAGGAGGCAGTGCGAGATAGCCAGCGAGGTATGTGGTATGCCTCCGACTGGGCCAAGGTACTTGGTTATAATCTTTGCTTAATACTTCCAGGCATATGATCTTTATAAATCTGACATTTGTCATAATTCAACAGGGCTTGGAAGATCAATTTAGCGCCTTTTATCTCTACCAGAAGAGGGTAAGACTTTTACTTTGTAATTTGCCATTTTCAGCTCAAAACATGCCTGACATATCTGTTACTTTGCAGAAACTACGCTGGCGTAATATCATTCGGGTATGCCTCTTTTTCTGTCCTTGTTACTTTACTTTATAATTCTAACTACTAACACAAATCTTGATATTGTAGCTTCCCAGCCCAAGAGGTGAATGTAGCCAGCAGCGGGGAATTCACCATGGAGGCATCTAAGGAGGACGGCTCAAATAATGAGGTTTCCCAGAAGGCCCGAGATTCTGCTCCCCGTTCTCAGGTTGCTGCAGCCGCTCAGTGGTCGCGATGGATCACTCGACGAGGCGCCCGTCTTCTGGCCAAGAGCTTTCAAGAGGCGTCATCCGACGAGGAGGAGTCAAACGACGAGTAGCTATCTTGTATTTTGTAGTTATTTCCAAGCCTTGTATTAACAGTGGAATGTTGTAAACTTGCTTTAGAATTTTTATAAAATGAAATTTCGGATTCTACGGTGTGCCCCTTCTTGGGGTTTTGTTTGTGTAAGTTATGCAAATTTTTTTGTGCAGGTTAAAATAAATGGCACCGATTTGGCGAGGTCCATATTTTAGGGAAGGTACAGCTGAAATTTTGCAGCTGCTCTGTGCGCCACCTATGTGCGCTAATGAGGTGCGCCACCTTAGTGCTCCTCCCAAAAATGGTGGGTTTTCTTTCCTCTTTTGCTAAAACCTTTTACGTATAACCTCGCATTCCCAACGAGATGCACCACCGCCCCTTTCTGCAAACACCCTAAAATCTTCGAATCTTGCTTGTGGCACCTTCTTTGATCCGTTCTGGACTCCTGCTACGATAATACAATGGTATGTGAATGTTTTGTTTGTTTTCTTTGCTGATTTCTTCTTGCCTTGCTCTATGAAAACAAAACACAGATTTCGTTTCTGCCACATAGCCTTAGATTTACAACAAGACGTGATTTCTTGAGCATGCTTTTTTTTATTTTCCATTAAGATCAAGATCATATATCTCATTGGATCACTCCGTTTGCCTCATATTTATGTCAAGTTCTGCTCTTTTTTACTACCATATCTGGCCCAAATCTGTGTCCACAGAGTTATCCTACCATGGTGACACCAAAACAGTGCTCGGATGCTCTGCGCTGTTGGATTGACGCTTTAACAACTACTGACCGCGAACAACTGCAGATTTGGGGCATATCCTCCTCATTTTTAAGTATAGCTAAAGTGGAGGTGAACTGGCATCTGCTCTGCGCCGTGACTCGATTTTGGAAGCCAGCCTTGCACGTTTTCCGCTTCGGGTAGATAGAACTGACTCTAACTTTGGAGGAGGTCAGACAGATCTGCGGCCTATCGCCCTTCATGTCTCCTCCAGTTTTCACTTGCCATGACAATTATATTCCAGTTTTGAACCGACTGACGGGCTTGACCAGAAGCGTCTGTGAAGAGAAACTTATCTGCAGAGATGGAATCTACTACCATGGTGCGCCTGGATTATTTTGATGAGATTATTAGTGCCTGCTCCTCTTTAGGCATCCTGTGGCTTCATAGATTTGTGCTACGCTTCCTCGGGGAGCTCATTTTTAGCCATGGCCGGACGACTGTGGCTATTGAGGTGGCAGAAATAGCTTGGGCGATGGTTATTCGCCAGATTGATCTTGCTCCTATTCTCCTTGTCGAGACCTATGTCGGTTTGGATCGGGCGTTGAAGCGCTCCTGGCATTTCCATGGTTGCGGCGCCTTGGTGCAAGTAAGCAAACCATTTTATTTAAATATTTAAATACTCTGCTATGCATATCTTAACTATGCAACCCATTTTTGCCAGGTTTGGTTTGCTGCTCATATGGGAGTGAAGATTCTGCGCCCTCGGCCTTCTGCCTTTGAAGCTTATAGCCGCACTCACCATTCGAGGACACTTCCAGGTGTGCATAAGCTGTGTAGCAGACTGAGGAATCTTGCTGAGGATACAGTAACATGGTGCATTATATCCTCAGCGTCGAGAACCTTTACTGCCTTTTATAATGCTATGGACATGCAGCTTGTGGTTCTTCCTGGGCTCACGGGCGGCGTGGAATATCACCCTGTCCGAGTTCTTCGCCAATTCAGCTTCTGCCAGGATTCTATTGAGCAAAGTCCCTATCTTGACCGGTACAAGAGGTATATTGTTGGCTCTAATGCAACAACCTCAGCGTTGGCCCATAAGACGCATGCTGGCATCAAGTCCTTTGATCTTGCCATTACTGAGGGCTCTAGTTGTACAGTGGAATACGAAGCCGAAATAAAGGAGACATGGCCCATAAGCGAGATTCCGCTTAGTGGCACCTGCTTCACAAGGGCTAGCAGCTCAAAGAAGCCCAAAGTTGATTAGCAATGTCTATGTCAGTGATGGACCATAATAAAAATTGCTTGCATTTATGTCATCTTGACTTGCTTGTATTTGTTCATGTATTTCCAAAACTGCTCTCAAGATTAACTTAACTGGCATGCCCCTGGTCATAGATTCTTCCAATTAAAGAAGCGACTAGCATGCCCCTAGTCAAATGCCTATTTGCCCATACTACGACCCAAAAAAGGCAGCTGACATGCACCTAGTCGGAATACGGCCAAACGCCTTGCAAAGTGATACAAATATGCTTGACTTAAAATGCTAAATGCTGTGCAAAAAGTGCAATGCAGAGAGAGGATTAATTAATTAATATACTGGTGCCCTCAGTGCCAAGGAAGCCTGTTTTGCCTGCTGTAAGAGGTGACACTGTCCTCGACTCATGTGGCACTAACCTAGACACTTAGGTTTATTTGTGGCTCTCCTTCAGATATTATGGACTTCATGCCAAATTCTTGGGGCCCTACATCTACTCTTTTAAGGATTCATATTTCTTTTTCTGCCACAAAGGCATGCTGACTTACCTTATTCCTGCTTGGAGGTAAAATACACCAAAGCTGAGGGGTGGCTGCTTTTTCTGTTTGATATAGAAGGGGTGGCTAGTCCCTCTATTCGATCTATAGGTGCATGCTTCAACTCCTCTCCAAGTTATAAGGTAGGGATAGAGTCGTCCTGTATGCCTCTCTCAGTGGAGCTAGCTTCTGTTTACCACTTCTGTCTCCTTATTTTCTTTTGTGCTCCAAAGTCTATATTTTTTTTTATTGCTCGTACTCTCTCTAGACCTAACATTTTTACTCCCTCTGGAGATATAGGTCCCCTGGGAATTTGCACATTTCGTCCATTCTACTGAAATCTCTTCCTCACCTCCTAAGTTTCTAGGGTAGTAACACATGAGGAGAACTGGACACATCTTACGCAGGCAGGCTTCCAATTTTCCTCATTGGCAAATGATGATGTTATGCAAAAAGAAAAGGTGCAAGAGATTATCCATGTTATGCAGGCGAAAGGCAAAAAACTATGAAAATGCATGGCTCATGGTGCAAGGCTTAAGATTGACTAGGAGTCACTGGAAGTACTTCTTTAGGTAGGAAGCATTGACAGGCTCTAACTGCTCTCTATGGTCCACACCTTCAAGAATGATTGCTCCCCCGAACAGGGCCTCCTTAACCACAAAGGGTCCATGCGAGTTAGGCCTAAATTTTCCCCGTGCATCGGGCAAATGAATGGCACACAAAACCAAGTCTCCTGGTTCAAAGCTTCTAGGACGAACTTTCTTTTGATAAGCTCTGGCCACTCTCTTCTGGTAGCATTGGGCATGATGCAGAGCTTGTAATCTGTGTTCATCAATTAAATCTAGCTGAACACAACGATCTTGTATCCACTCAGCCTCTTTTAATTCTGCCTCCTTAAAGATTCTTAACGAAGGAATCTTGACTTCAAAGGGAAGGACCGCCTCCATGCCATACACCAAAGAGTAAGGTGTTACTCCTGTTGACGTCCGGACGGAGGTCCTGTAGGCCCATAACGCATAGGGCAGCTTTTCATACCAATCTTTATGAGTGTCAGCCATCTTCTTCAAGATTTTCACCAGATTCCTTTTAGCCGACTCTACTGCCCCATTCATCTGTGGTCGATAGGGGGAGGATCTGTGATGCCTGACCTTGCAATATTGGAGAAAATCCTCAACCTTTTTTGCTATGAAATTAGTTCCGTTATCTGAAATATTAGCATATGGAACCCCATATCTGGCGACAATATTATTCTTGATGAATTTCTCTATAACAGCTGCTGTGACTGTCTTGTATGATGCCGCCTCGACCCATTTTGTGAAATAATCGATGGCTACCAGGATGTAACGGTGCCCATTGGATGCAACATGATGAATGGCCCCGATAACATCAATTCCCCAATTAGAAAATGGCCAGGATGATGACATGCTATGCAATTGTTGCAGGGGAGCATGTATGAAATTGCCGTGTATTTGGCAGTTATGGCATCTTCTGACAAATTGGCAGCAGTCTGTTTCCATTGTGGACCAGAAATAACCCTGCAACATAATTTTCTTAGCTAGGAGAACCTCATTCATATGTGGGTCGCAGGTGACTGCGTGGACTTTCAACATTAGCATATCCGCGTCCTTTTTGTCTACACACCTGAGAAGCATCTGGTTATAAGACCTTCTATATAGCTGCCCGGCCCCGAGCACATATTTAGATGCTAACCGTGTCAAGGTCTTCTTATCTGAAGCAAAAATGTCTAGTGGGAAGCTGCTAGACTCCAGGAAAGTTTAAATGTCACTATACTAGGGCAGTTCAACAGATGATGGCGCCTCTTGAATATGCATGCAATGTGCTGGTTGTTCGATGCATGTGACCGAAATGTCCATGGCTTGTGCTTCTGATAGCGATAACCATGATGCCAGAGTTGTCAAAGCATCTGCATACGCATTCTTGGCTCGTTTCATGAAGGAAAATTTGACATCTTCAAATTCTTTAGTCAATTTCAACAAATGTTGATGATATAGTACGAGCTTCTGGTCTTTTGTCTTCCAGTCGCCATTGACTTGCGAAATAACCAGCATTGTGTCACCAAATACGTGGAGTTCTCGAGCACCTTGGTCCCTTGCTACTTGTAAGCCTAAAATACAGGCCTCATATTCGACTTCATTATTGGTGCATTCAAATGTCAACTTCCCTGCAAAGGGAATTAGCTGTCCCTGTGGCGTTGCTAAAACTACATTGATGCCTCTTCCTCATTTATTGACTGCACCATCGAAGTACAAACACCACTGATGCTCATTCTGAGGTCCTTCCTGTTCCTCCTCGCCCATTGTAAATAATATATCTTCATCTGGGAACTGAGTCTGCAACGGCTGATATTCTGGTAAGGGTAGGTCGACCAAGTGGTCTACCAATGCTTGTCCTTTCATGGATTTTTGTGTGACAAAGGTAATATCATATTGGGATAACATCACCTACCATTTGACACATCTGCCCACCAAAGCTGGCTTCTGGAACAAATATTTGATTGGGTCATGCCGACACAACAACAATACCGAATATGCCATCATATAATGACGGAGGCGCTGTGTGGCCCACACCAGGGATAAGCAGACTTTCTCTATTGAGCTGTATTTAACCTCGCAGTCATTGAACTTTTTGCTGAGGTAGTAGATAGCCTTCTCTTTACACCCAGATTCATCATGCTGACCCAGAACTGCGCCCATGGAATGTTGTGTTGTGGAGAGATATAGTAGGAGAGGGCGCCCTGGCACAGGGGGAACTAAAACTAGGGGCTTCACCAGAAGCTGCTTGATTTTATCAAAGGCCGCTTGACATTCATCATTCCAGCAAATTTGGGCGTTCTTTCTCAGTAGCTTGAATATTGGTTCACATATCGACGTAAGCTGTGCAATGAACCGTTGATATATTGTAGCCGTCCTAATAAACCACGAATCTCTTTTTCGGTGGTCGAAGGGGGCATGTCAACAATAGCTCTGGCTTTGTGGGGGTCCATTTCAATTCCCCTTTGACTGATGATACAACCCAGTAGCTTTCCAGAGGATACCCCAAATACACATTTGTTGGGGTTTAGGCGGAGCTTATACTTTCGCAGGCGCTCAAACAACCTTCTCAAATAGGAGAGATGGTCCTCAAACTCTTTAGATTTGGCAATCATGTCATCCACATATACTTCAACCTCTTGATGCATAAGATCGTGGAATAAAGCTGTCATGGCCCTTTGGTATGTTGCACCTACATTCTTTAACCCGAATGGCATCACTCTATAACAGAAGACTCCCCATGGAGTGATAAAAGATGTCTTCTCCATATCTTCTTCAGCAATTCTGATCTGGTTGTATCCGGAAAATCCGTCCATAAATGACAAAATCTTATGCCCTGTAGTGTTGTCTACCAAAATGTCAATGTGAGGGAGCGGGAAATCAACTTTGGGGCTCGCTTTATTAAGATCTCGATAATTGATGCACATGCGAACCCGCCCATCCTTTTTTGGCACTGGCACCACGTTGGCGAGCCATTCAGGATATAATACGACTTTGAGGAAATTGACTTTGTGTTGTTTCATAATTTCCTCTTTAAGCTTTAAGAGCCACTAGGGGCGCCATCTACGGAGCTTCTATTTGACTGGCTTTGAATTTGGTATTAGTGGCAATGTATGAACTACCACTTCAATGTCTAATCCCACCATGTCGTCATAGCTCCATGCAAAGACATTTACATATTCCTTCAGGAAAGCTATAAACTCCGCCTTTGCTTGTGGTGATAAATTGGCACTGATGCATGTTTCTTAAATTTCTTCCGTCGTGCCGATATTGATTAGCTCCATTTCCTCCTCTACGTGAAGGTTTGGGCCTTCTGGATCATTATCATAGAATGGGGTGTATGATGGCTCATCCTCATCATCTGCTCCATGGACCTCATCCTCTTCTTCATTAGCAATTAGCTCTGACAGGATTTCTTTTTCAAATGCCGGGTCTGTTATGTCAACTGAGAAGACCTCTTCTGATTCTGTGCCCTGATGGCGTTTAATGACTGTCATAGTGACCTTCGTGTTCTTGTATCGGCATTGTGCTACTTCTTTTGTTTCCCTGTCTAGTTGATCTGAGGAGCCGGGAGTCCCTGCCTCTGATGTTGATGCCTCCTTATTTTTGTTTTTGGATTTTGATTTTTTGATTTTTTTTTGGCATTTTCTTTTTTTCTGCTAGCTATACAAGATTCTGCTTGCTAGCGGCTGCTTTCCTGTAGGTTGGTGAGACTGTTGCCTATCCTACTCGTGCTTGATTCAAGGTTTTGATCCTCACCCTCCAGGTGAGGCTTATACTGCCAATACCAGCTAGACCTGGCTCCCGACTGACAGGAGATTAACTCCAATGGTCTAGCATCCCTTCTGTCTATCTCGTGCAGGACCATAACTAAAACTTGGTCTTGGGGTGGTATTGGTGCTTCTGCTAGTGCTGATGTGGCAACTGCTTTGCCCTTTCTCATGCGATCATGCTTTGCTAGGTCTTCTGCAAGCAAATCCAGCTGCTCCTGGAATAAGAGGTCTAGATCCCCAATGTCATCATCTGAGTCTGTTTCTTGGACCACTATCTGAACTGCTGACTGCTCTATCTATCCACTATTCTACATGATCTCCTGCTCTGTACCCTGTTGCTCTAACCGGCTGCTGTCCTGATACGAATCCTCTAGACAGACCTAAGCTGATGGCGCTGACACTACATATGAACTGTGGTTCGGATCCATAATGCCTGTGCTAATAAAGTTGGATAAATTTCGTGGAATAATCATCTTGGAAGACTTACCATGGCGTTGCGATCTCTTCCTCTGCCAGCACCGCTCATAACCCAAACCGTCTCACTCAATCCATTCTTCGGCCTCGATCGGCTCGGCGATTCCTTGGCCATAAAGCCCCAGAGGCGATCCTTTCTTGTATCTCCATTTGCGACACAAGTTGTCGACCATCAAACGGGGGTTGCTAGAAGTGGCCAAATGGCCGGTAAGCTCTAAGGGTGGAATGAAATTAACCGGCTCAAACCGGTTAACCCGATAAAGGACATCAGAAGGTTTAGGCTCGAAGTGAATGGTCTGAGGGGCTAGAGCAAAGACAGATTTAACCTTCTCCATATCCTCTTCCAGGACAACAACAACATTGTCATCCCAACAGAACTTAATCATACGATGGAGGGTTGAAGGAATGATTTGATGCTTGTGAAGTCAAGGGAGTCCAAGCAAAAGATTGAAAGAGGGTTCGATGTCTACGACGTAGAACTCTACGTCGAAACGAGTAGGGCCTATAGTCAGGGGGATGATCAGGACTCCAAGCGCATCATGATGCGTATTATCGAAAGCTGTCATCCCTTTCACAACTGGTGTAATGTTCTCGGACTTGAATCAGATTGCCCTTGCTGTGCGCAAGGGGCAGACATTTAGGCCTGCTCCATTGTCTACAAATGTAAGGGGGATGCGGAAGCTTCGATATTGCGTAGTGATGAACAAGGGGGAATTATGATTGGTGCCGGAGGGAGGTAACTCTAGACTAGAGAAGGAGATAACCTGAGGTGCCGCTATCATTCCTACCATGTTTTCTAGGGTAGCAGGCTCTATAGTCTAGGATACATGGGCTGCCTGAAAAACGCTAAGGAAAGCTTCTCTATGCTCAGTCAATGTATGGATTAGGTCCCAAATGGAAATATCGGCTTTAACCTTCTTAAGCTGGGCAGTGATGTCAATTGAAGGTTGGCTGCTAGTGGTAGGATTGGGTGGTGCTACTCTAGGCATAGGTGGTTGAGGAGAATGTGCTTGGAGTTGGCAGGGGCTACTGCTACAGGTGCTGGTGACCTAGATCGCTGGGCTTGTAACTGGTTAGGGGTTAAGGTTGAGGGGTTAGGCCTAGCTGTTGGGGGTTTATATACTCTGCCCGATCGTGTCACTTATGCACACATTCCTGTGGCATAATTGTAAGGAACACGATGCGTGTCGTGGGTTAGAGTAACAATAACCGAGGGGCGGGCTGCTAACTGTACAGGTGCGGTTGAGGGATATAGGTGAGTAGCAGTGTAAACCTGAGGATGTTGGGAGTATTGGTGAGGGTACTGGTGGCCCTGAGGGTGCGCTGGCTGGCTTGGCCTAGATTGAGGCCAGGCTGATAAATAGATTGGAGTTGGTGGCTGGGGATATACTACAGGTGGCACCTCAGAGTACTCCGACTCGAACAGGGCGGACCATAAAAATAGATTCCTCAGAATTATCGAGGAAAGAACGATACAACTGGTGGGGAAAAGGGAACGACTCATCATGAATCAAGTCCATTGGGCGGATAGGGGAAGAGACAGACTCAGAAGGAGAAGAAGAGAAAAAATTGACTCCCGAGGAACCTGGTGCTCCCGGAGGTGAATGCTGTGGCGAGGGTTGACTGACTATGCTGGGGCGGCCACTGGTGTGTGTGCTGGGCCAGCTGCCTGGGTATTAATCACTATGACCCTCTGGTTAATCAAATCCTGGACAGCATCCCTGAGTGTCAAACAATTATCCATCGAGTGGTCGGCCACCCGATGGAAATTGTAGAACGCATTGGCGTTGTACCAGGTTAGCAGTGGATTAGGCGGAGGGTGAAACTCAGGCAGCCTTAGTAGGGATGCGACTTAGGGAAATACCATGCTTAAAGGCTCCAATAAAGGGGTATAGTGGTGCCTGTCACGGCGTTGTCGCTTCGGTTGTGGATGTGCCAATGGTGGGCACGTCCTGGCCGGTGGGGTAGGGTACACTGGTGTGGCAGTGGGGGTAATGTGTGATGCATGCTGTGCTCTAGGTGTAGGCGTGGGTGCATAAACTACTTGACGTTGCGGGGGCAAGCAGACATTTGCCAGAGCAGCAGGGGATCTGATATAGGAAACTGTATTTTTGGAGGGATCCCGCCTCCTAGGTGGATTGGTGTAGTTGTTGTTGTTGCTGCTAGGGCTACTATGTGAGGTAGTGGCCTGCTTGGCAAATGCTGAGAGTGCTGGAAAACTACTGCCGCACAGTGAACTCTCAACACGGGCGCCCGCTCGAAGCAGTGCCGAGAAAGTGGTAACAGGTTGGATGCTAAGCAGAGCCCTAACCACTGGCTGTGCTCCTTGGATTATAACCTCGATAGACTCCTCGTCGGAGTGTCTATCTTTGACTTGTGAAGCCAAGGAGCGCCAACATCCAAGATACTCCCCAAATGTCTCTTGGGGTCTCTGCTTGAGAGCGACTAAGTCCTCCCACTTGGGGACTAAGTCGAGGTTGAAGGAATATTGCTCCAGGAACGCCTGTGTAAGGTCATCCCATGTCCTGATGGTGGCCATGTTGAGGGAAGTGAACTACTTCAACGTGAGCCCCGTAAGACACTTTTGGAACAGGCGGATTAACAACCTTTCGTCAGCTTGGAGCTGGGTGAGGTCTCCGTAATAGGCTTTGAGGTGGGTAATTGGGCAGCCCCTCCATTGTATTTTTCAAATTCCGGAATATAAAAATTCGGGGGGAGTGTCACCTCTAGGAAATAACAGAGGTCCCGGAATTGGTAGGACTGGCGGTCCCCACCCTGCACTTGTCGAAGAGTACGCTCCAGATCATTTACTCTCGCAAGGAGAGCATCCAGAGCTACTACAGCTGTGGATTGTGTAGTAGAGGCAGGTACCACGTACACTGTATGGGTCACCCCTAAGGGCTCCTCTGGATCCACCATATCGCCCAAAGGTGTAGTGTGCTGTGGGATAAAGGATGAACCTTGTGTGTGGTACAAGGTGGAGGATAGTGCAGGGGGTGGTGCAACAAGTGGTGCAGAGTGTGGGAGCAAGAGCTATTGGACCAGAATGGTCTCTGGTACACTGCTCACGGAGGGTTGTGCTCCAGCCAGCCTAGGAGGCTGGCCACCAAATAGGAGGGATGCATGCTATGGTGGGTGCTGTGCTGGTGTAACAAAAGGTAGTGTTGATACCCCTATTGTCGGAGAGACAATGGATGGCGACGGCTATGGAGGGAGTACAGTGGGTGAAAACTGTGGTCCTAAGGTCGGTTGCACAGGCAACTCAGGAGTCGGGAAGGACAGAGTTGAAAAGGGCTGAAGTGCTAGTGCCAATCCCTGCAACAGCTGGGTGAGGGCCAACATTTGTTGTAGTTGCACGATGACGGGATCGTCGCTAGTGGCTCCAAAGGAAAGAGGCAACACAAGAGACTGAGATCCCAATTGCCTGAACTGGGGGGTGGCTACTACTGAAATAGCCCAGTGGGAGGAGGGCTAGAAAACACATAGCCCTGAGGAGAGACAGACTCAATTGTTGTGACCCCAACAGCAGGAGAAGACCAGGCAGGTGGTCCTAAAGGCGGGGTTGCCACGGGGACACAGAATTGAGGTGGTGGATGTCTTCCAGAAGCTAAGGCAAAGGTGGAGGCAACAGTGATGACTGGAACAGACACAAACAAAGAGTATCCCGAGACAGGGACCTCCTCCTAGACAGCAAGGGAAAGGGACTCACTGGCATGCTTGGCCATCGTGGATCACGAGCGAGTAAGGATTGGACTGCGGCTAGGAAGGATAGGACAGATCCTAGGATGAGCTATCGTCGAAAGTGACGAATAACTTGGGAGGTGCGATCGAGAATAAGGTCGCAAATAGAGTTAGTGAAAGGAAAGATCCGGAGCTCTAGCTAAGGAAACTCACAGACTAGAAATCCTATGCACATAAACAAACAAGTTAGAAAAGATGCAATGTTTATGGTAGTATGAGATGCAAATGAATGCCCCAAGTATGCACTCTCTCACAATCTAGGGGTGTCCTATTAAGCTGTCTACTCCAGGTTCACACAAGGGTGAATAGGTCTCCGACTCAAGTTTAGAAAAAATAAGGTCCCCATTCTAAATCCTAGCCATAGCCTGGGTAGTGAATGGGTGGTGCTTTCGGGGCCTCGTCCTCTGCCAAAGCAGTAGGTTGTACCCTCTACTACACCGACACAACCCCAAACAAGGGGGGACAAACCCGATTTTTCATCCCACGCCAAAGCTATAGGATGAGCCACCGAGAAATGTCCTTCACAGACTATATAGGCGAACCTAGGAGAGGAGAAGATGCATGTCCTATATGATGTATGCAAAGTATGCTTTAGGTTTTTTAATTGCAAGCTTATTAAACCATGGGGAAATGTGCAATTTGTCACTAGTTTGCCTTATGATTGATTGATTTTGGTTTTTATGTTTTCATTAACCAATTGGGGAGAGCAAACATGTCTCTAATTCTCCTAGGCATGGCATATACAAGAAGGGAAATAAACATGCAATTTAGCCATGAATTATCAAACAAAAGTATGTGCAACAGTGATGACATTGCAAATGTGTAAAAGGAAAGAACAACATTACAAAGGCATGCATGCAAAAAGACACCACTTAAAAGGATAACCAATGCATAGCATGAAAGCAGGCAAGCAAGGGGGAGGCCAAAGCAAACGAGAAACTTAAAATAGAAGCCGAGATCTGGTTATCCCCAGCAAAGTCACTAGTTCCTGTAACCATGCCGACGACAGCCTCGGCCTTGGCGTGAAAGGCCAAATACGCGAGGGACGGCAAAGTCACGGCAAAAATAAAATAAAAATGCAGGAGTCGCCACCTAGTCTATTAAAATGGAAGACAAGGAAAACCATAAAAGAATCATTCAAATCATGCATATAAAAACCAATGGAAAAGGTCTTGGTAAACGAGAAATGGGTAAGAATCCCAGTTACGCACGAGGAAGGTATTAGGCACCCTTGTGCGCTCGATAAATCGGTTTTTTATAGGCTTCTCATTTGCTTAGGAAATGTCGACTTTTCAGCCTTTACTGTACGCCCAAGGGCGATATGACATGCCATGCTAAGTGAGTGGTGTCTAATGCTAAATAAGGGTATAGGGAGTGCAGGGGTGTGTCCTAATGTTCAGAAATATCACTCACATATCGGGTCAGGTGTCGATGCAAAGATATTGCATAAATAAGATCAAGGATCTAAGTATTTTGAGCGATTTTTCTCCTTGCTTTACTACATGCAATGTATGATCTAACATGCATAGAAATGGTTAAAAACAGAAAAGGGTCTTCCTGGATATACCAAGGAAGAAAGCTAGAGAAAACTGAAAGCAAATCGAAGCTGGAAATCATGCTAAAAACCATGCGAAAACTTACTATGTCCTACTGAAAACTGGCAGATGCGCTTGTTACGTGCGCCAGACTGGTGCTCCAGTCTGGTGTGCCACCTATGTGCTCCTGTGTGGGCCAGAAAGATGTGTTGGGGAAAAACAAAAATCCATGCAGTACAAAATCATATACAAATGCGCTCAGAAAATTATGCAATGTAAAGTTCTTGTAAATGGAAAATATCCTTCAAAAATGAAAGACATGCAAGTATGAGAAGCTCATGAATCTAGTGCTCAAGGGCTAGCAGTCTCACACAAGGTCACATCCTACTCATGCTGAATGAAAACAAGGTTCAGCCATGTCACAGGATCATGGGCTGATGCACAGAATCTCCATAGAGGAACAAAGTGCAATCAGCCTACCAGATATTGAACCATGGACTGAAGATACAGAGTGTACAATGACTTAGAAAACAATATCAGTTGAGGCTGAAATCATGCATGCAAAATCATAAAATATCAGAGAATCATTTCTAAAAGAATCAGACTCATAATCATTTGGGAAAACATGCAATTGAGGATGCAAAAGAGGGTGATTTGCTCTCTGACCAGTCTGATGCACCAGAATGGTGCGCCAGAGTGGTGCTCTGATTATGTGCACCACTCTGGTGCGCCATATAGATGCTCCAGAATGGTGCTCCCCAGAAAATCTGAATCAGACTGCAGTCTGATTCAGAATTCTGGTTCAGATTCAGAGAGGTAACTTCTGTTTATTTAAGCCCGTTATGCAAATAATAGAAACTACAATATGATGAGATGCAAAAGAAAAGAAAATCCTTTTCTTTTTATCTGATTAAAAAGAAAAATAAGGCATTGGGTTTATAGAAGAAATGCTTATACGAAATCCTGAAGAACGTGTATGAGAAGATAAACCTGACAACCTATATGCTAGTGATGAATACATAAAGAACATGTCTATTGCATATCCTAGCATGCATGTGCATAAAAACAATGATTTCTTGTGCAAAGAAACAAAAAAAGAAAGACTATTTACAGGAACATTAAGGTGCAGAATTTTCTATTTAGATTGTATATGCAGAATATCTTATCATGGAATTCATGTAAGCAAGAAGAAGAGGAAGATCAATTCATATGAAGGCATGGCCTATGTTATCTAATATAGGAAGTAAATAAAAACAAAAGAATGCATGGAGGACCTACCTTGTCCAAGATGTTCCCTCTTGAAATATCAAAGATAATAAGATCCCGTGTTGCTTTGGAAGGGTTGGGAATTCTTCAAAATGCAAAGGAATGCTTGGGAAAACGAGACTGGCTTGCAGTAAACAGCAGATAGCTCAAGATGATAAGATCAGTTCTCAAGGTCAGATCCTCAAAGGGGGAAGGAGACCAAATAGTTGCCTATGGATGTCTTTATATAGGCATTTCTTAAAGGGTAACTCCTAGAGAATACGAGCCTCGTAAATGAAGAGCCTGGGAAGATTCCATGGCATATTCATTGGCGGAGGTAACAACCATGAAAGGTGGAAAGCCAGCATCCTGAGAAGTGGTTTTGCGCCAGCTTGGAGCGCCAGGTAGATGCGCCAAATAGGTGCGCCAACCTGGTGCTCCAACTAGGGGCGCCACTTCTATGCTCCTGCTTGGTGAGCTAGCTAAATGCTCTACATTGGTGCTCTACCTTGGTGCTCTCCCCTACCTGTTTGGATTTCTAATTGGGCTGTGGACCTGCCATAGGTTTGGGATTGGTTTAGCTAATGGGATTCAAAATGTGGTTAGGTTAGCCACATCCAAAGCAACATCTAGAAAGTTTATCAATGAACCACCTCAAAATCGGGGTGTCTACAGACGCCTAACTCCAGAACCAAGTGAGTCGATTGTTGCATCATTAGCTAGACCAACTCTTGTTTCCTTACTAGATTTTCACTTGTTGGTATGGTGGATGGTACTACTTATTATTTGTTTTTAGGTTTTTCTGGTTCTCTGATTCTTTTGAGATTTTTAGATTTTTGTTTTTTTTGGATTTTCTGATTTTTTTTATTTTTAGATTTATTTTTTTTTATTTATTTATTTGATTGATTGATGATGAGTCTATGGTTACAGCCTCCCTCTCACGCATCAAGCATCACAGCCTTGTATTATCTAAGGTGAGAGAGCAGTCCCTTCTATCATGCCTTGACCCTTGTGAGGACTTGGGACTTCGCGCTAGCCTTGGTCAATTATTACCTCCCTTATTTACTCAATCCTTGAGCTTCTAAGGTTTTCTACCCTCGCCTATAAGTGGAAGAGTTGGGAAAGACTTGAGGTTTAGCGGACTCTCGGCGTCAATTATAGCTCTAGTGCTGCCTACCAGTGGTTGACTCTATGTGCCTGTAGCTTATCCAAGGGTTTTTTTGGCTTTCATTCTTTCTTTGGACAGCTTCTTTGTTGTCATCTTTTCCTTCTCTTTTTTTCTTTTGGGGTTCCCCTCTTTGGTTATCTTTCAGTAGGTGCCCGCCCATCACTACCTTCTTGGACTTATGCTATGACAGTACATCTCCTTATTCGTCAATTGTCTAACATTGTTTTGAGTACCTGCCTATCACTACCTTCTCGGAATTATGCTATGACGGTGTACCTGATCATTCGTGCTCTCCCCTCTTTTGGGCACTTTTCTAAGTTATTTTGGTCTTGTTTTGGTGTGCTCACCCATTACCGCCTTCTTGGACTTATGCTAGGATGCCACACGCTGCATTGGGCGAGTGGCTATTGTGATATGTGTAATCTTCGAGCCCGCCTTACTCTTATCTCCCCATGCAGTGTATGTGAGGATAGGGTAAGGTTAAGTTTACCCTAGTTGCTCAGCTTCTTTTCTATGTAAGAGACAACTTTCTTCTTTAGCTGGTGTTAGGTCTTATGTCCTTTCTAAGCTTCAGCATGTTGATCAAGGGTGTACTTCTGGAGTACATGTAACTACCACAGATCCGAGGATATCCTCAAGTCATCCAATCCGATTGGATGGACCTTTCTTGGGCGTTACATCCTCTACTTAAGGAAAACCCTAGATAATGTTCTAGCAGCTTTGCCTAATGTTCTAAGGTATCAGGTGTGACCTACACTTATTGATCATCTTTATTATTACTTTCTTTATTGCTGTTTCGACCTAGTCTAGCATGCAGAATAATAAAGAAAAATAATGGAAAATGCTCAACGAAGAAAGGAAATTAATGTCTTATTTACAAGTTTTTGCAAAGAAATGACCTTGCCTTTAGTTAGGCTCGATCGGGGCTCTTGCTTCCCTTCCCAGATGGAAGAGTTTACCTGTGGGATGGTTGTAGTAGCCTGCCCATGGCATTGGAGCTTTAGGTGTAGGTGGCACATCGTCGTGTTTTTCCTTCGGTTTGTGCTTGATCTTTGCCTTGTGAGGATCGTAGTTGGGTTCCTCTTGGCTTACTTCTTCTAGTGCTGAGTGCTAAGGTGCTGGTGGCGCACTTTCTAATTTTTCTTTTGGCTTGCACCCAATCTTTGCCTTATCAAGGTCACGATTGGATTGATCTAGACTTGGTTGTTGTAGTGTATCTCTGGTGGCTAGATCTCTCTGTAATGATTCCCTCAAGCTTCCATTATGATTGCTGACGTTTCCTTGGGTCCCTTCCAAGCTGATGTATTCAGTGATGGCCCTAACAGGCTCCTCTTCCTCTATAGGATCAGGCGGCGTGGGCAAAGGCTCTTCTCTAGCATAGGCTACTTAGGGATGGTAGTAATGTAAGTTGATTACAAGCTCTAGGTCGTATCAATCCGAATCAGCATACTCATCATACATGGCTCTCATAGCATTTTCCCTCATTATGTCTTGGAACATTTGAGAATCTAGCCCTTCCTCATACCAAGGGTTTGAGTCGTACCTAGTGAGCATTTTCCCTCATTATGTCTCTAGAGGTTCTTCGTCGTATGGCTCCAATGGGTTCCCATGCTATCATGGAATCTACCTAGTGATTAGCTCGGACGATGATCACTTCCCCTTGATGTTTGAATTTGAGAAGTTGATGTACAGGGGAGGCAATGGCGCCAATTTCTGTCAACCGGGATTGCCCTAAGATTAATGGTTTGGCCAGATCACACTCCATTACTATAGTCGTAATGTTGCTGGTGAGGAGACCTACAATGACGTCCAGCTGAATTGTCTCAATTGCTTCCCTTTGACTATTGTCATAAGCTATGTAGGGGAAGCGATGCCTGGTAATACCTGCTCCTTCATTGTTGAGGGACATCAGGGTGGATAAGGAACAAACACTTTTGCTAGCATCAGTATCAACAAGTATCCCATGGAGCAAATGGCCATTGATGTGCGCATTGATGATCAGTGGGCGAGATCTCACCTCGGGTATGGGCAATTCTACATCTTGGAAGATGATATTTTCCTCTTTGAACTTTGTGATGATCTTTCTGGTTAGTTCAGGGTGGTCTTCTTCCTCATCTTATTGGTCTTCCCAGTGTTCGTCCGCATCCTCCTTTGACCATATCCCCAGCTCAAGCATTGCTGGTGGATCCTATTCTTCTTTGTCAACGCTGGGTGGCCCTAGGTCCAGGTTTGCTTGAATATGTTGGAGGAGTGTTGGTTCTAGTAGAGTAGCTAGTTAGGCATCCTTGTCGATTCTTGTGTCTTGAGGAGGCTCTACTCGCGCATTGGGGTCCCCTTCTTCCTCAACTAATGGTTCATGACTAGGACTTGCCTACACATACTCAACATCTACCAACTTTGGGATTGTAAGCTCATCTTCCTCAACCTCCGTGTGAGCTATTGGATTGCTGGATAGAGGAGCTTGGTGAATCTCACATTGTTCTCCTTGAGGTGCCCTTGACCTTGCCTTAAGCTCGATCCAAATGATTTCCACTCGGTCATTTAGATCGTAGATTTTGTCCTTGACAGTGAAACACTCATCCAGTGTATGTCCATTTTTTTGATGGTATGGGTAGTACTTGGATAGATCAGCACTAGGAGTATTTAGGGTAGGCGTCAGAGGCTGTATATCCCCACTCTCTACTAGTATTATGTAGATGTTGAAGAGTGGCTCTGGAAGCGATAGGTAGTTCTGGCTCTTCGGTCCATGATAGCATTGTAGTGGAGGAACAGCATTGTAGCTCTTTTGCCTCTGTGGTTGCCCCTATTGGGCATATACTTGGTAGTGTGGAAGCTACTGGTATTGATACTGAGGTTGCTATTGCGATTGTATCAGTTGCCCCTTGTTCAACTGTTGATATGGTGTTGGTGGCCTCTAGCACTGGACCAATTGTCTTTGGGATCGTATTGGCTGAACTAACTGACCTTGGCACTGGACTTGCTGATTCTGATTCTACACTATGGCTTGAGCCATACCGCCTGTGGTGCCCTCATGTGTGTAGCCTAGGATCTTCTTCTTGCCCTTTCTGTCGTACTCCATGAATGATAGATCCTCTTTGTTGTGAAGGACCCTTGTTGCGTTATCGTACAACTGAGAGTACGTTTGGAAGTCGCCCATTAGCAAGCCCACTCTTAATGTTTCAGTGGTATTCTAGGCTATGAATTCGACTACATGGCTTTCTAGGATGTAGCATTCAGATCTAGCAGCCAAGTCCCTCCATAAATTGGCAAAGGTGATGAAGTCCTCCTTAGGTTTCATCTTTTCAGTGAGGAGGTCTACAATCATGAGCTTGTGCTAAATGCGATGGGCATATTGCTATAGGAACTTGTCCAGCACAAACTTAAAGTTAATGAGGTCATAGGCGGTAAGTGGGTTGAACCACCTCAGTGCTTCTTCTTCCAGACTCTTAAAGAAGAGGTATATTATCAACGCATTGTCATGTTGATAGGGCAAGGCATCCATGGTGAACATAGCTAGATGGTTTTGTGGATCGGCTATCCCATCGTACTTCTGCATTTTGGGCATTTTGAAACCCGATGGCAAGGTGAAAGGTGGGGACTTGGAAGAGTCGAAGCCAACTGGTGTTTTTGAAGTGGCCCCAGCTTCTACGAGTACTTCTGATATCATTCTCTTGATGTCCAAACTCAGAGTAGTCGTTTGCCTTTAACCTTGGTACCCTTGGAACTACTGGGATTGTTATTGCAAAGGGGTACCATATTGTGAAGGTAGGAAGATTGAGCTAGAGCATGATAGGGTGGAGTTGCTCCTAGGTATGGATTTGAATGATAGCTTATTAGGGATTATATGGCCTACCGGAAGGAAGGGTAGACCGAAGGTGTAGGGTATTGAGCAAGAGATTGTGTTAATGGGCCTTGTGTTGGAAAATTAATGATTGGGCTCCATGGCACTGTTAACATGTTTCCCATAAAAGGCGTGGCTAGAGGGCCCTGGTAGGAGTTTAAGGGTGAGGATCCATGGACATTTGGAATTTGTGAGCTAGAGCAGTAAGAATGGGCCATGGACTAATGGATTTGGTTGATTGCCTCATGAGGTAATGAGTGTACAATTGTTGACAAAGGGGTACTCCATGACTAGGCATAACTCATCCCTCCTCCTCCTAGGTCATGTGAGTGGCCTTCGTATGAGATTGGAGCGTTGAAGGACCTACGTTGGCCTATAGAATTGCTTCCTTGACCCATAGATGTCAAGGCGGTTGGTGTGTAGAGAGGATTCGTGTGAGAGTGGTACACTTCTACCATCTTTAACTGACTTCCTTGATGGTTTGTTACAAATGTAATAAAAAGAAAAGATACAGACTCTTTATAACACTAAACTGCACCCTACTACAAGTGTCTAGGAATGTAAAAGAAAATACAGACTCCAATGCAAATGAACACAAAGAAAATATTTACATCTCTGTTAACTAATAAACCAAAGACCCAGGACTGTATCTG
The DNA here is from genome assembly GCA_024699735.1 of Posidonia australis. NCBI lineage: Eukaryota > Viridiplantae > Streptophyta > Magnoliopsida > Alismatales > Posidoniaceae > Posidonia > Posidonia australis. Next base: position 25,021 of record JAMKQA010000334.1, read on the forward strand.
TAACCCTATCACCTGTGAGCATGCATGCACAAATGACATATCATCTTGCAAACGATTCAATCAGAGTGGCTTGTTTGACATCGCATGTCAATGCGGCGTTAGATCGCGTTGCCAATCAGATGGTGAAGGAACGAGTCGTTGGTCAGTTAAGCTGCTTGTACCCTTGGTTGATCCAATAACCTAGATATATCCTAGACAGACCAAACCATCAAACAAACCTAACTGCACAATCAAGTTCCAAGAAAATGCAGATTTTAATGGATTTGGAAATTTAATTAGTGTGTTAATTAACTTGCGTTCTCTTAATCAGGTAGATCCTATGGCAAGAGTGAAGGCAATTTTAGGACACTAGGGTCTCTCAATGGGATTTGGCCTCTTTAGTACTGTAGACCCCAATTTTGAGGCGGCTCGTAGGTGAATCCTCCTGAAGATGTGTAACTGCAGTCCTTGTGAACCTCAGAGAATGATTAGAAAAGAGAGAATGAAATGGATGTTCAAGTCTTGATTTCTTAACATGATTATGTTCCCTAACATTTGAAATAATGATATGAATAATCTTTCAAGTGATTGTCTGCATGCATTCGATCCAGGCTCTGAAGTCCGACTACAGTCTGAAATAGAGTATCTGGAGTTCACCAGGCTGGCGCACCATCTTGGCTCACTAGGCTAGCGCACCAGCTTGGTCGCACGATGTAAGCAACCAACTTTACATCATGATCTGCATGTTATTTTGATTGTCTTGGACTTTGATCTTTCTGATGTTTGTTCTCTGATATATCATGATCATTTATGCCTAATTTCAACATAAAGTAGCATTGTTTGTTTTAGTTTTGCATCTAGTGAAGTCAGCCCACCACTGGGGTTTGGTGAACTGGTTGCCCCATGGACTCTTGTTTGGAGAGTTCTTATGCAACAGTCCATGATCCAGAACCGGGTAGCATGGCTGAAACCCTTTAGCTTTATTTAGTATAGGAGTTGTGTGGTCTTGTGTGAGGCATATTGCCCTTGAGCACAAGACCCATATCATGTTTTCTTGGGTTTCCTCTTTCCTTTATGACCTTGTGGAAGAGGGGAAAACTCACTCACATGTGATCAGATGTTTTAGATGTACATGATGCATTTTCAGATGATTTTATGCATGTTTGCAAGATTTTATATCGCATGGCACATTAGTCTAGCTTATTTGTTTGATCTGCAATTTGATAGGCACACAACGTAGGCGCACATAGGTGGCGCACCAGTCTGGCGCACCACACAGGCGCACATGCCTGTTTTTCACTACACACAGTAGCTTTTTGGCATGGTATTTAACATGATTTCCGATTTGCTTTGCCTTTGGTTTTGTTTGGGTGTCCTTTTGGATATATCAGGATGACTCCAATCTGTTTTCATCCACATTTGTGCATGGTAGCATAGGATTTTGCATATAGGAAAGCGAGGACGTTAGCCACCCGATATTATTGGATACGTGGTTATATCCGTGCAATATCTTTGCACCGGTGTTTGATTCACCACTCAGGTGACCTTTCTGAGCATTAGGACACATCCTACAGTCTCTCTACCCATGTTAGCATAAGGCACCACTTGCATGTAGCATTGCATGGCATATCGTTCTTGGGCATACAAAAACAGGCTGAAAAGCCAACATTTCATATAAGTAAATGAAAAACCCATGAAAGACCGATTTTTCAGGCGCACGAGACTGCCTAATACCTTCCTCATGCGTAATAGGGATCCTTGTCCATTTTCTAGTTCATGTTGACCTTTTCCATTGGTTTTATGGCATGGTTTTAATGTTTTATAACGGTTTTCCTCATCGCCCGTTTTCAAGTAGACTAGGTGGCGACTCCTGCATTTTTATCATTTGCTTTTTATTGTTTTGCCGTGACTTCGCTGGTCCTCATGCATTTCGCCTATCGTCGACATGGTTACAAGAACTGGCGACTCCATTGGGGATAACCAGATCCTGACTTTTGTTTTGGGTTTTTTGTTTACTTTGGCTTTTCTCCTTGTTTGCTTGTTTCCCATTCGTTGCTTTGGTTGTCTCTTTGTAATATAAGTGGTGTCATTCTTACATGCATGCCTTTTGTATAATGGGTGTTTTCTTTTTACACATTTGCTATGCCACCCCTTTTGCACATAACATGCACATACTTTTTGTTAGTTAATAGATGGTTGCTTTGCATGTTTTCTTCCCTTCTTGTATATGCCATGTTTAGGAGATTAGATACATGCTTTCCACCCCTTTATGGTTAATGAAAACATAAAAATAAAAACAAATAAATAATAGGACACAAACTAGTGACAAATTGCAAACTTTCCCCCATGGTTAAATAAATTTGCAAGTAAAAGACACAACGCATCTTTTGCATTCATCATATAGGGCATGCATCTTCTCATCTCTTGAGTCCACCTATATAGTTTACGAAGGACATTTCCCGGTATTCTCATTCTATGGCTTTGGCGTGGGATGAGATACCAGTATGTCCCCCCTTGTCCAGGGTCGTGTCGGTGTTAGTAGAGGGTACAACCTACTGCTTTGGCAAAGAACGAGGCCCCTAACACACCACCCATTCACTACCTAAGCTTTGGCTAGGATTTAGAACGGGAACCTTTACTTTCTAACATTGAGTTGGAAACCCATTTACCCTTGTGTGAAACCGGAGTAGATGGCTTGTTAGGACACCCCTAGATTGTGAGAGAGCGCATGCTAGAAGCATTCATGCATTTGCATCTCATACCATCATAAGTACTGCATCTTTTCTAACATATTTCTTTGTTTTGTTCAAAGAGTACTGGTCAACGTGTGAGTTCCTTAGCCAGAGCTTGAGGTTTTTTCCTTTCGCTGACACTCGGCGGAACCCGGTTCTCAACCGCATCTCCCGAGTTATCTATCACCTTTGACGATAGCTCGTCCTAGGATCCGTCCTCTTGTTCCCTGCTGCAGTCCAATCTATACCCACTCGCGATCCGCTATGGCCCAGTAAACCAACGAGCCCCTTTCCTCTGTTGTCCAGGAGGAGGTCCCTGTTTCAACGTACCCTTCCTTTGTCTCTGTCCCTATTATCACTGCTGCCTCCACTTTTTTCTTAGCATCCGGAGGACCTCCGTCACCCTAGTTCCGTGTCCCTGTGGCTACCCCACCTTTGGGACCATCACCTTGGTGTTCTGCTGCTTTTGGGGCCTCAACTGTTGAGTCTGTACCCATAACCCTTCCCCAAGGTTCTTTTGCTGCTCCTCCCCAAGGCTATGTGTTTTCCATCCCCCCTCCAACTGTAGTTGTTTCTGTAGTAGCCTCCTCCCAATTTGGACAGTTGGGGTCTCAGCTTTTTGACTCCTCTGTCCCTGTTTTGCCTCCTTCCTTTGAAGCCACTGGTGATGATCCCGTGACTGCGCAACTGCAACAAATATCGGCCCTCGCCCAACAGTTGTAAGGATTGGCATTAACACTTCGGGCCTTTTCAGGTTTGTCCTTCTGACTCCCGAGTTGCCTTTGCAACCGGCCCTAGGACCATAGATTGCAACCACTACACCACCCCCACAGACGTCGCCATCCCTTATCTCCCCGGTGATAGGGGTGTCGACATTGCCTTTTGCAGCACCACCATAGCACCCACCACAGTATGCATCTCCATTATCTGGTGGCCAGCCTTCCAAGTTGGTAGGAGTGCAGCCCGCCATGAGCGTAGTACCAGGGGCCATTCTGGTCCAACAGCTCTTGCTCTCACATTCTACACCAACTGTAGCACCACCCCTTACCTTATCCTCACCCATGTACCAGACACAGGGTTCATCTTTTGTCCCACAGCACACAACACGCATGCACAGGTACACTGGCCATCCTGCCGTAGCACCAGATGGTGGAATGGTGGATCTGGAGGAGCCCTTAGGGGTGACCCATATAGTGTACGCAGCACCCGCCTTGGCTGCACAATCTGCTACTACAGTAGCTCCAGATGCTCTTCTTGCGAGGGTGAATGATTTGGAGCCCACACTCCGACAAGTGCAGGGCGGGGATCGTCGGTCCTACCAATTCTGAGACCTTTGTTATTTTCCAGAGGCGACTCTCCCACCAAACTTTCATATCCCGGAGTTCGAAAAATACAATGGTAGGATCTACCCAATTTCCCATCTCAAAGCCTATTACGGAGACCTCGCCCAGCTCCATGCTGACGAAGGTTGTTAATCCACCTGTTCCAAAAGAGTCTTACGGAGCCCACGTTGAAGTGGTTCACTTCCCTCGACATGGCCACCATCAGGACTTGGGACGACCTCACGCAGGCGTTCCTCGAACAGTATTCCTTTAACCTCGACCTAGTCCCAAAGCACGAGGACTTAGTCGCAATCAAGTAGAGGCTCCAAGAAACATTTGGGGAGTATGTTGGACGTTGGCAGTCCTTGGCTTCACAGGTCAAAGATAGGCCCACCGATGAGATCATGATCCGAGAAGCATAGCCAGCAGTCGGGGCTCTGCTCAGCATACAGCCAGTCACCACTTTTTCTACTTTGCTTCGGGCGGGTGCCCGTCTTGAGAGTTCACTGTGTGGTGGCAGTTTTCCAGCACTCTCTGCATTTGCCAAACAGGTCACTTCCTCACATAGTGGTGCTAGTAGCAGCAACAACAACAATAACCATAATGCCAATCCACCCAAGAGGCGGAACCCCTCCAAGGATACAGTCTCTTATATTAGATCCCCTGCTACATTGGCAAATGTCCATCTGCCCCCTCAGCACCAATTAGTTTATGCACCCACGCCAACACCTAAAGCACCTTATGCATCATACATCACTCCCACTGCCACTCCAGTTTATCCTACCCCACCTATGGGGATGCGCCCTCCATTGGCACATCCGCAGCTGAGGCGGCAACACCGTGACGAGCGCCATTATACCCCTTTAGTGGAGCCGTTGAGCATGGTGTTCCCTAAAGTCGCATCTCTTTTGAGGCTGCCTGAGATTCGCTCGCCACCAAGTCCACTTCCTGCATGGTATAATGCGAGTGCGTTCTGCAATTTCCATCGAGTCGTAGGCCACTCGACGGATAATTGTCTCACATTAAGGAACGCAATCCAGTACTTGATTAACCAGAAGGTCATTGCGATTAGCACACAGGCGGCAGGCCCTGTGCCCACATCAGCAGCCCCACAAGCACCACTAGCACAACCCAACATAGTTAGCCAGCCTTTACCTCGGCATTCTGCCCCGGAAGCAGCAGGCCCCTCAGGAGTCAATTCCATTTTTCTTGTTGATTCTATCTAATCTTTTATTCGTCCTACCATTTCCATGTCAACTGTATCTATCCTGGTGATTTCAAGGAGTCAATTAGTTTGATTCGTCCTACCATTGAGGCAGTCTCTGCTCTAGCTCCAAACCCCATCCGCTTCGAGCCTTAAACCTGTAATGTTTTGTACCGTGTCAACCAGTTTGATCCGGTCAATTCCATTCCTGCCCTTGAACGTTCGTAGTGATCCCCGTTTGATGGTCGAACTTGTGTCACAAGTGGGGATACGAGAAAGGAACCCCTTGGGCGATACGACCAAGGAATCGCCAAACCGATCAAGGAGGAAGAACGAAGAGAGCACGAACGATTGGGATACGAGCATCAATACCAGCAGAAGAATTCGCGTGCTTCGGTAAGTCCCTATAGATGATCATTTCCCGTGATTTAACTAACTTTACCGTGCAGGCGCCTTGAATCCAAGCCAGAGTTTGTTCACAGGCTCAATGACACAATCACCAGCAGTTTGGATTTGTCAAGAAGAGTCCTATGAGGAAAATGATCAATCAAAGTCAGACATGTGAGCAGTTCCAGAGTTGTACAATGCTGTCAGAGTAAAAATAGTCGGTAGTGCTTCAGGCGGTAGCAGTACAAGATCTTACTCAGAAGGCAGACTCAGAGGGCCTGACAAATGACACAGTTGGAGCTGGACATTTTATTCCAAGAACAATTGGAGGTGCTCGCGGAGGACTTAGCAGAGCACGACAGAATCAGGAAGGGGAAAGCAATTGTCTCACCACCGTAGCCAGAATCACCAGGACCAAGCTTCAATCATGGTCCTTCAATCAGAAAGAGAGTGTGTTAATCTCCTGTCAGTTGGGAACCTGTCAGTGCCTCCTAATTGAAAAGTACTGCCAGTGATCGTCGGCCACTCCCAAGCCTTGCGAAACATTCCATTGTAGGCCATACATCTCTAAGTTTCTTGTTTATTGCATCCAAACATCACGTAAATCTTGTCATATGCATTGTACTTTTTTTTCGTTTACATTGTAATCATAATATGAAACATTGGCATAACCATTACCCGATGAGGAAAATCGAAAAGCCAGCCTGCTTAGAAAGAGTTTTGATCCTCCTTATGCATTACTACCTATGTGACCTAGGAGGTAAGGGAGCCAGTATTCGTGGGAAAGTGGATGAAATGTACAAATTCACAAGGGGCCTATACCTCGAGAGGGAGGAAAAATGATAGGTTGTGAATGAGTGTGAGCCAAGAAAATATATAGACTTTGGAGCACAAAAGAAATAAGAAGATAGAAGTTGAAGGTAGAAGTTGGCTCCAATGAGAGAGGCATGTAGAACGACTCTATACCTTTCACATAACTTGGAGAGGAGTCGAAGCATACACCTGCAAAACCCACATTTATAAAGGGACTAGAAACCCCTTTACATCAAAAAGAAAAGAGAGCAGCCACCCCTCAACCGAGGTGTTTATTAACTCCAAGCAGGGATAGGGTTGGTCAGCATGCCTTTGAGAGTGTAAAAAAAAATGAATTATTGAAAAAGTAGGTGTAGGGCCCTAGAAGTTTGGCATGGAGTCCGTTATATCTCAACGATCCATTGAATGAGTGACAGACACCATAAACCCAGGGATCCAGGTAGCACCACGTGAGTTGAGGACGTTCTAGTTCCCTGTAGCAGGCAATGAAGGCTTCCTCAGTGCTGAGGGCATGTCTTCCATAAACCATGCACGAATCTTGCTTCCATCTTATGAGTCTTGCATAAATCATTTGGCATTCAGCATTCTTGAACACATTTGCATTTTGCATCGCTTTGCAAGGCGTTTGCCCACATTCCAACCAGGGGCATTCCAACTGCCTGTTTGAGTTGGAATTTTGGCAAAAAGGGGATCTTCAACCAAGGGCATGTTAACTGTTCTTTGGTTGGAAGTAGGTCTTTGACTAAGGGCATGCCAGCTGCCTTTCTAAGTCAGGGAGATAACTGGGACAGTGCTACCGCTAGGAGCATGCGGGCCAACACAAGCTACCTGTTATAAAGAGCATAAACTGAATTCATTGCAAGGACAGACCAAATCAAATTCAGGAATGATACATGGTGACACAAGTTAGTCCCCTTATTACAACTCTTCAGTTGTACAAAGATTGCTCGCTTGATGGGAAATTTAGAGCAGTGGACTCCGTCACATACCAGCAATACAAATAGTTTAACTCCCAGGGTTTAAAATGCAAGATGATTGCTAAAATTGCTTCTTGATCCTCAGCACTCCGCAGCTTGCATTTGAATGACAAGATGCAAACTGTTAAGAAAATGAGCACTCAGTCTTCGAAGAATTCACCAAATGGGTAACCTACAAAAAACCCCTTAACAACGGGAGATTTGCAGAATAACCCACGAAGGGTGCGATAAATCACATTTGAGTAGAAACTTGCAAGCACTCAATAGAATTTCAAATATCAACAGCACAGCAGCAATACAACCATCAGAAGTTTGCCATATCAGGCTAATTTGCAATAAAGCTCCTCTAGTTTCGAAAAATTACGAATACGCCCCAACCTTTTTTCATAACTCGCAAACAAAGCCAATTGAGATCAAAACTCCAGCAAGGTTCTTTCAGAGGATATTGCATGCATCTCAGCAAGAACACCTGTTTCCGTGCCACAGAGCCAGCAGCGAGCACATTTGCAGTTGTGCCATCCATAGTGCAACTGAGCCAACTTCCTTCCTAGGGGACAATCCAGAGATTATCGCTTTCTTTTTCGGATTCTCGTTCCAGGCGGATGAGATCCTTCTATCCCATCCCGTTTTGGGTTTTCGCGGGCGCGAAATCCTTTTGTTTGACCATTGATTGGGCGGTCAAAGTCCTTTCCTTTGCTCTCCTTGGATTTTCACAGGCGCGAAATCCTTTTGTTTGACCTTTGACCGGGCAGTCAAGGTCCTTTCCTTTGTTTTCCTTAGATTCTCGGGGGCACGAGATTCTTCTCTTTGGCTTCTAATGGGGCGGTCAGAGTCGACCTTTCACCGGGCAGTTAAGGTCATTTCTTTTTCTTTTTCCCTTGGATTCTCGCAGGCGCGAAATCCTTTTCTTTGTCTTCTGACTAGGTGATCAGAGTCGACCTTTGACCAGACGGTCAAGGTCATTTCTTTTTCTTTTTCCTTTGGATTCTCGCAGGCACGAAATCTGTTCAATGCTTGTCAATCATGATGTTTGCTTGTACTATGACGTGCCTTTTGCATCCCATGTCATGTTTCCCTACTGTTTAAATCATACAAGATATTCCCATGCATCATAAAGAAAACATGTGTAATTGCAGTCCTTGTGAACCCCAAAGAATGATTAGAAAAGAGAGAATGAAATGGATGTTCAAGTCTTGATTTCTTAACATGATTATGTTCCCTGACATTTGAAATAATGATATGAATAATCTTTCAAGTGATTGTATGCATGCATTTGATCCAGGCTCTGAAGTCAAACCACAGTCTGAAACAGAGTATCTGGAGTGCACCAGGCTGGAGCACCAAACTGGTGCACCATCCTAGTGCACCATCCTAGCGCACCAGCCTAGTCACAGGGTGCAAGCACCCAACTTTGCATCATGATCTGCATGTTATTTTGATTGTCTTGGACTTTGATCTTTCTGATGTTTGTTCTCTGATATATCATGATCATTTATGCCTAATTTCAACATATAGTAGCATTGTTTGTTTTAGTTTTGCATCTAGTGAAGTCAGCCCGCCATTCGGGTCTGGTGAACTGGTTGCCCCGTGGACTCTTGTTTGGAGAGTTCTTATGCAACAGTCCATGATCCAGAACCGAGTAGCATGGCTGAAACCCTTTAGCTTTATTTAGTATAGGAGTTGTGTGGTCTTGTGTGAGGCATATTGCCCTTGAGCACAAGACCCATATCATGT
>JAMKQA010000335.1:0-24247 GCA_024699735.1 Posidonia australis
GTTTTATGGGGGATAAATAATTTCTGAGATTTGCAATAATTTTTAGCAGCAAGAGATGGATTCAAGCCTCTGGGCCTCTGGCTGCTGTCTTTTTCCAGCGTTATTGGCAATAAGTATGATCGAATTGTTGGAATGGATTGTGGGTGTTGTTCTATAACGAGAAGCATTGCAGAGAACAACAAATCACCCTTGGCCAAAATGTATCTGAGGGGTTTGGTCTCATACTCTTGTGCTGCGTCTTTTGCGGTGATCAATTGTGTTTCCCCAATGGAGTCGTCTTCTACTTCTTCTGAATTATCTTGCCAATGATATCTGCACAAGGATTACATGTGTTCTTCCCTGTTGCTGCTACTCTCTTTTGTGATAACATGAGTTCACTACATTCTGCATATGACATTAAATACGGTTTTCAGCCTAGATTAAAGCATATGGCTATTCATAAACGTTGTTTATTTATTTGTTCGAAAACTAGTAAGCTTACTCTTTGTCAGCTGCATACTGAAGCACACACCTTCGCGTTCTCAGCTTGCAGATCTTCTTACAATAGCATTATCTTAAGGGTTGTCGGTTGTGGTATCGTAAGCTCCCACGGGGTTTGAATTCTGGTGTCATCATTGGTGAATACCAACCTCCCAATTTATCTACCATTTTGGGAAAAATCAACAACTAAAAATTTAAGTTCGTTAGCCAAAATTAGGTTGGGTAATTTGGTCTTTTAAAAGTCTGTAATGGTTATCGTTGTAAAAGGACGTACAGTGTTTAGGAAGCTACAAATAGACTAGTATTACAAATTCCACCATCTTCGTACAAGATCACTTCCAAGGTAGTGTGGTGCCTACTGAGTACCATAGAATTTAATGAGTGTGAAAAATTTTCAATCTTAATTATTTATTTAAATACATAAATGATGAGATTTATAATTATAAATCTAAAGTACAACTACTAGTAAGTAATACTAGAATGTTCCATAAATGGTTATTTGGGTCCCACTTTTTCCCACGCCTTTTTGAACTTTTCCCACCTATTTTCCTTCGATATAAATTATAAAAACTCTCCTCTACTCTGCACTCCACGTCTACACTCCCTCTGTTTCCTCCCTCTTTCTTACACTTTGGTTTCCGCCTCCAATGCCTTTGCTCTAGCTCCCGCATTCCTCCCTCTACTCTTCTCCCTTCTCTTCTTCTTGGACATGGGGGATTCGTCTCCGTCTTCTCAAAAGCAAGTCTGCTAGAAGACCTGGCGGCGGCGGCGGCGGAGGCATTAGTGGAGGGTTTGGGGACGGGAAGCTCGCGAGGGTTCTGGCAATGTCTGATCCTCCTCTTTACAAAAAGAATCACGAAGACTACATGCTGGAATGCGACAAGCCATTTTCTGTCTGATTCGGATTCTCCATCGACGGGAAGTTCTTAGTCCTCTCTCTTAGGGATAATCACTGATCCTTCCCTCTTCTGTTCTTTTCTACGTCTTTAGGTTTTGGCAAATGTCTTGTTGAAGTTCCTTGATTTGCGTTGGGATGGAATGATTTTATGAGCAGATTCTGTTGTGTAGATAGGTTTTTTTTGGATTGAGTTGGTTTTCGTATATGCTTATGCTCTTTTAGTCTCGAGATTGGCATGTTGACAGGTGCATGGAAAGAAGTTGCAATGCAGTTTTCGTTTGATTATTGGTTAGTTAGTTAGTTTGCTGTATTTTATACAGGGAATTGCAGAGAAGTCTAGGATGATTATGTTCTGGGACACGTTGAAAGCGGCACGAGATTGGTGGAGGACGAGTTTATTGAGATCAAGGACATCGGTGATACAGAGTATGGACTAGATGGTAGATTTTTGTTTGCTGTGGAGACAAATGTGTTCTTTTTCTCTTTATTTTGTTGGAAAATCGTTCTAAATAATTTAAAAATAAATAAGGAGTCCAATAGATATCTGCTGAAGAGAAAGTAAGAAAATAGGGAATTTTTAGATGTTTGCGTTGGACATTTACTAATTCTTTTTGAAAATAAGGAATTTTGGAACGTTTGCGTCAGACATTCTTTTTAGTCTGTTTCTTAAAATAGTATTTGAGCAAACGTTTGTACGGATATTCGTGGTGATGTAATTTTGTTTTTTATTTTTAAATTTAAAAGGTTTAATCACAACCGTTGCTCTTTTTACAATATACTAGTCACATAATTTATTTCTTTTGAATTTCAAGGAGAGATATTTATATTATCTCGCCTAGATTTAAGAAGGGATAATCTCATGTTTCTAGATATATGAGATATCATATTAAAGAGACATTTCTTCGTAGAAAAGTCTTTTGTGTGTGACTACGTAGATCTGCATATTCTTGAAGGATAAGAAAGAGATGATTATATGACTTTTTGGAGAATGAGTAGGTTGATTGTGTGCTTCGAGAGGATTGATGTTTGACTTTGTTGTTTGTCTGCAAAGAGTGAATAGGAAGGTGTTCCAACGGTGATTTTTTTTGTAGTCGATTGTGAGTGCATGCATCATGGTTTTTTCTTGTTGGTATCTGTGTGTGGTTTAACTATAATTCGTTGTATTGTAGGGATTGAATAATGCTTTAAGCATCGGTATTTGATAACACCGTAGCAAAGCACATAGGTAGTCTTCTCAAAATGGTTTTTCATCATATACGAGTAAGATCTTTTCATATTAGCTGGAAAATTTATTTCTACATAGATCCTATTTTATATATTATTTCTGCATAAAAAAGAAGCCAAATCTCAATAACTTAGATGTCAAAGCTTTAGATTTCAAGAAGAAGGCCAATGTGTGCTTCTAAGTGTGGAAGAATAAGTCCTTAGGGACGAGATTGCAAAATGCAAGAGGTGAACAACATCGTGGTGATGATTGGACACATGAATGTTAAGAACAATAAAGTCGATTGATCGTTAGATTCTAGTACTACATGCTACGTCTGCAATAACCAAGTTTGATTTTCTTCCTATTAGCCAGCAATAGGGAATGAAACAGTGGAGACAACGAACTACACATAATCAAAGGTCTTGGGCGTTGGCCAAGTGGTGTTGGAGTTGTCTTCTAGGAAGACATTGACATTGAGCAATATAAAGCACATAGCAGATATAACAAAGAATCTCATTGTTGAGTGTTATCTTGATGATTTTGGACTGAAGTGGCATGTAAAAGGAGGCAAAGTAGCATTTTCCTTCATTAGGGTGTATTTTGGCAAGGCTTTTAAAATTGAAAGGATGTATAAGCTTGTCGTTGTAAATGTGCTTTGACTAATATTAATGAAATAAATTTTAATTTCACTTATTTGAATGAACTATAGCACCATAGACTTGGGTATGCGTATTAAAAGGGAATTGGAAAGATGTCTAATCTCAAGCTTATTTTAAAATGTGGAGGCAATACACATGAGAAGTGTGATATTTGTACACAAATAAAGATCGTTAGAAAGTTCTTTAAGAGATTTTCTAGGAGTACGCAAATTCTAAAAATGGTTTATTGTAACACGTGTTTTTAGAAGCTTCATTAGCAGAGACGGGATAAAGTACGTGCTTAATTTTATACATGACTATGCCTTTGTTTATTTACTGAAGTCAAAAATGAAACTTTTAAGAAGTTTATGAACTTCAAGGATCGAGTAGAAAGATAAATAGGAAAGAATATGAAGAAATTAAGAAGTGACAAAGGAGGAGAATATCGATCTAAAGAGTCACGGTATTCCATATAGAGTATAGAATCGAGAATGAAATCACAATTCCATATTATCTATAGTTGAATGGGATAGTAAAAATAAAAAATAGAACCTTGACTAAGATGATTAATTTTATATTACTGATAGTTGAGTTGTCGAACTGCTACTAGGGTGAAGCAGTTCTTTTAGTAAGCTATATTCTAAATAGTGTGAAGCAAGGTTTAAAGAGAATAATATTATTTCATTAGGGTAGAGTAAGTTACATATATATAGGGAATGACTCCTTACACGGATATCTATATACTTGATAGTCACATTACATAACATAATTTACATTCTCTCTCAAGGTAGAGTATATATATCAATCATGTCCAGTTTGTCATGGATAATCTGAAACGTGTCTGCACGAAGTCTTTTTGTGAATATGTCGGTTAGTTGCTCAGAGGACTACATATATGGTGTAGTAATGATACCAGATTGTACTAGGTCTCTTATATAATGACAATCTACTTTTATATACTTTGTATGCTTATGAAAGCTTAGATTATTGATTGTGTATGGTAACTTAATTATCACAATACATAGACATGAGAGTTTCTACGACAAACTCAAGTTCTGTCAATAGAGATATGAGTTGAGCTATTTTACAAGTTGTCTGTATCAAAGATTTATATTTAGCTTCTATGTTTGATCTTAACATAACATTCTGCTTCTTGCTCTTCGAGGTGACAAGGTTTCTACCAACATAAGTGCAGTATCCAGAAGTTAACTTTCTATTATTTCTATCATCTGCATAACTAGAATCTTAATATGCTTCGACTCGTAAATGATCATTTCTCTTGAAAATCAATCCACGACAAGGATTAACTTTCACATATGTTAGAACACAAAGAACACCTTACCAATGTACTTGTTTCGGCATATGCACGAACTAACTTAATAATCCAACTGTATAGGTTATATCAAGGCGAGTCACAATCAAGTAAATTAGCTTCCTTATCAATCTTCTAAATTTGCCAGCATTATCAAAAGAATTAGAAGCCACATCTTAGAATGGTGGATTTTGATTTATAGGTGTACTCTTAGGTTTACATTCCAACAGTTCTATTTCCTGAAGTATGTCAAGTATATACTTTCTTTGTGAAAGTACTAACTTATCCTTGGCATATGCAAACTCAATTCTCAAGAAGTATTTCGACTGCCTTATGTCTCTTGTCACAAAAATGTTCTGTAAGATACTGTTTTACTTCAGTCATACTAGCTAAGTCACTATCTGTGAAGATTATATCATTCATATAGATTGTTAGAAGAACACATCCTCTTATTGTCTTTTTGATAAACATAGAGTAATTCACAGAGCATTTGGAAAAACCTTTGCCAGCGACAACTTTATTGAACTTGTAGAACCATGCATGAGGATTCTGCTTCAACTCATAAATTATTTTTCTAAAATGATAAATCTGCTTCTTCCCTTGAGCAACATATCCTTGTGGTTCTATATAAACTTCGTCGTCTAAGTCACTATAAAGAAATACATTCTTGACATCTTGCTGGCATAGCTGTTAGAATTGATTAATTGCAAGAGACAAGAGAACGTGTATGTAATTGAGCCAAGCATTGGTGAAAAGGCCTTAGCATAATTAACGCCATAAATATGTATAAATCCATGAGCAGCTAGTTTCGCCTGGTACCAATCCATTGAACCATTCAACTTTTATTTCACGGTGAATACTCACTTGCAACTTACAACACTACCTCCTGAAGGACGGTTCACTAGTTCCCATATGCTATAAGACACCTGTGTTTGTATTTCTTCATCCATTGCAGCTTTTCAATGTCGAACTTGCATTGTTTCAAGATGATTTTTTGGTATAGGCTTAGTAGTGATGGAACGTGTAAATTGGTGAAAATTAAGAGTAAGATGGTCATAAGAAACAAATGATGAAATAGGATGTGTGGTTGGGTGTCTTTTACCTTTACGGAGAATTATAGGCATATCAAGTTCTAAATTGTTAGTGGATGGATCTGCAGTCACAGAAGTTGGAATAGCCTGTGATTGTTGAGGCACTTATTGTTAGCGATGATAAACTTACAATGGACGTTCCAATGGTGGTCTCATAGCAATTGATAGTGGTAACGAGACACTTTCAACTTAGGACTCAGTGAACTCAAAATAGGATTTTGACTCAAAAAAAGTGACATCAGCAGACACAAGATATTTACATGTAGGTGGATGATAACATCTGTATTCTTTTTGAGTACGTGAGTACCCAACAAAGATACACTTTGTTGATTTAAGATTAAGTTTATTATGTCCTGGACTAAGATTTTGTACATGTGCAGTACGCTTAAACACTTTAAGCGATAAGTTGAACAACTCTTTATTTGGACAGAGCTGTTTAAAAGGACTTTCACCTTCTAAAGGAGTGGAGAGTATACGATTAACAAGATATGCAATCTTGAAAACAACATCGGACTACATGTATTTTGAAACTTTCACCTTAAACATAAGAGTTCGAGCGACATCAAGAAGATGCCTGTGTTTGCATTCTGTACTGTCATTTTGTTGTGAAGTATATGCATAGGTGGTTTAATGAATAATTCTTAGAGATGTAAAGTAGACTTGCAAATCATTTTGCACAAATTCTATGGTATTGTTAGTATGAGACACTTTAGGTGTAATAGAAAATTGGTTTTTTATTTCATTACAGAATTATTTAACAACATTAAGAACACAAACTCTGTACTTTAACAAATAAACCTAAGATACTCTGGAGAAATCTTCCATAAATACAATATAATATCTATATCCTAAAACAGAGGAAACTCGTGCTAGTTCCTAAACATCACAATGAACTAAATCTAAAATACTTTCACTACGAGACAATGACAGACGTCCATAGATAATATAATGATGCTTACTTAACCGACACGACTCACAATTCTAGATATCTGTTTATCTATTTACTTAACCGAATTCGAGTGTTGTTATAATTTCCATAATCAGTTTTTTAAATTTTTATAAATCTATAAAAAGATGTATTTCCTGTGTTTTGAGCACATGGCCTTTCTCTTTAAACAAAGATCTTAATCACTTCACCAATGATATATATATGACAAAAATATACATCTAAAATATTTATCATGTTATTATTAACTTATTGTAATAATATAAAATAAATATTATTATCCAATATTTGTAATTAGAACAAATAATGATTGTTAAAAATATTATATTAATTTATTTTTAACTTAAAAAACATATTTATAATTGATTTTTTCATTTTATGTTGTATTCACTTGAGATTTGATTATTATTTTACTCATATTTATTATTGAATATGGAAATAAATTATCATATTGAAAAGAATTTGTATTATGTATAAGTATGGTAAATAACATATCTACTCCATGTGGACTTTATTTGCAATACTTTTGGTCATTGTAGATTTACTACTTATGAGATATGTTTGTCATTATATTTTATTAAATTAACATTTATCCCGTGGATCTATAGTTTATGAATTACTATATTGATATTTCATCATGTTTATAACTATACTAGATTGTACTAAATTTCTTTTCTTTACATATCTGAATTTGATCCATATCTGTTTTCTTTCATATTCAATATTCGACAAATATTTGAAAAATATTTGAATTCGAATTTGTCTGAATATGGTTTTTAATTTTCATATCCGACACATATTTGTATTGGTATTCGAAATTTTTTAATAAATGCGAATAAGGTAAATGATATATCTGAATGGTAGACGATGTTCATTTAAGACAATTGAACATCACAAACTTACATGATCTTTCTGGATTTCAATCATTCATCTCTGAGGCAAGCATTCAACTTTATTCTATCCATTGTGCTTCAACATTTTCCTTTTTGCCACATCGCACATAGGTATGTGGTGGTCAACTGGTCAAGTTTATTCTTGTTGCATATCTGCACTTCATAAAACCATTTTTAATTTTGTTCAAAACGTCCTTACCATTTTTCCTATATCCTTATAACTGACCCAAGATGGTAAACTCTATCTTGTGCAAACCTCCTAATTTTCAATCATAGCACCAAAATTTTATTTATTTCTATGATCATATCGAAATTCAAACCTGTTACTGTGAAAGCCATACTTCATATGGTTTATGGACTTCACAATCTTTACAGGAATCTTCATGATCTTTATTGCATTTTGGACTCTAGTACACCTAATTTCCATTATTTCACAGGAAAATACTTGAAGAGAAATCGAGATCTTTCAGCCTGATACTTGAAAGACCCTTTCCTCCCTTCCCTATCCAGCAGTGTTGTCTTAACAATGGTGATTACGATATTTTGTTCAGTAAAGGTCGGGTTCCTCTTGCTACGTGGAATAGAAATGCTTTAGCACCAAATGGACAACCGTCAACAATTGGAAATGGAACCACTGGGCTTCGTAGTTCCTAAAATCACATGGATGGGCATTTCTATCAAATAATCAAAGCGGCTTTCTTGATAAGAAAGCACAGTATGAGACAGATTTTCTTTCTAAACACATGAATGAAGTTGTTGGTATCTTTTCTGAAGAAGAATGTGTTGATTCAGAATGGGGTTATGGAGATTTTCCGTTAGAAGAATATATCAAGGCACTTGATCGAGCAGAAGGCAACCTATTCTATAATTTCATGTGGTATGCAGTGTAGCTTATTCATCACATCAGATAACTACCATGGAGTGATGGAAAATTTCTTTGTTCTTTTGCCTTTCTAGCATCATGAATACTACAACCATATAATTTATTCCTAGGTTGCCTTTTTGCCACTACCAACTTTTTCCTCAACAATCTGGAGAAAATAGTTGAATACAACTGAATTGATAAGCTAATCCTAGGATGGAGGTTTCAACCACAAGCTTGGGACAAATTTGTCTAGTAGATGCTGACTCTGGAAAACAGGCACATCTAAATATTAAAAGCTGGTATTAAAACCTTTTCCTATCCGGAGTACTTCACACAGGGGTGAAGCCAGGACTACATGGTTGATGGGAGGTTTTCAGCCAAAGCAATTTACCTTATAATGTATATGAATCTAGAAAACACGTTTTGGTATGTGTTTTTGAACGATACATAATTATTTATTAAGGCTATGTAATTTACTTGTTCAACTCATATCATTATTAAATTTATCAAAAAACTCAAGAAAAAAACATGTGTGAAAAAAATTTCTAAGCTTTTGTAATTCTAATTTGCTTTGTTTAGTTGCATTTTTCAATTTTTATGGAAATTTGTTGCAAGAGCAATAAATGCTGTACTGTTTGTTCTCTAAAATGAGTGGAGGCTTGAGGCTCAAGCCTCCACCAACCCCCACTTCCGTCCTTCCCTGACTTCACACCGTTCACTTTTTAGTATTTAGAAACTTAGTCTATTGTGTACAGTTCATGAGAAAAATGATGGGTATTGAACATCAGACACGGAAGTGTTTCTATCTAGTAGTTGGTAGTATCTCACGTACAAGGAAGTCAATAGCCTCTATGATAAACTAATTGACCTTGTAGTATAATAACAAGGCTTTCAATCTATTGCACTCTTTAGAAGTCTTTTTTTTTTATATCGGTATGCATATATTTTTTCCTTGTGGTCCGTGAGATTCGAATCTAGAAAGGAAGTGGAAGTTCTACTTCTCTGATCAACTACACCATGATAGTTGGTTGGAAGTCACTGGCTATTCTTGTGCTATATATTTCACTTTTTGCTGACAGGAAAAAAAATGCTTCTTTTGTTTAATTCATGTTGTTTATATGCATTTTTAGCAATTGGTTTTCCTTTGAATGGTAAAAATTGGTGATATAACTTTCTATAACTAACTGTTTGTTTACAGATCTTTTAGCAAACATATGCGTACGAACTGAAGCTGATGTCCAGGCTTTGCCAGATGTTCTGGTATGTCCTATTCTTTACACGTAGCCTAGGCTATTTTGCATTGTTAATTCAGTTTATGGTTGGAATTTATTATTCCATCTGAAAAGTTATTTTGCTGGGAAATCTTGCAATATAATTAGTGCATAAATGAACTGGGTTAGGTTTGCATGTTCCTCAGACGAGCCCAGCTCACACATATATGGGCTGGACCAAACTGATAATGTGGCGATCATGACTTTGACTCGCTCACCCCAGCCGGCAGCTTGCAGAGATGAATCTCTCATTCTTCAATCCAATCTCTGATCTTGTGACGGAACACAATGTGCTTTGTCCTTGAATGGAACATCTCATCCTTTGCCAAATGTATGGCATGTTGACTTTGACAACATATGCAAATTACATTCTGCTTCATCCCAAGTATACCAAGCCAACTTTTTAACCATGGAGATTCCTATGAAAATTGTTTTCCGCATACAAGATTAACAATGTTTTGCTAGTGGAGGTATCTAAATGATAGGGTATTTTCTATCCAAGATTAACACAGCTGGTGGTTGAACTCGTTATCTAGATCTATAAATCCTTAACCAACATAACCTTCAACATCCTCGGGTCCTCGACCTTTCTAACATGATGCAAAGATCTATGGTTAACTTTAAATATCTCAGTCTTATCAGTCATTCTTACTTATTTTATGTCAGTACTTCACATGCCTAGGCAGTTTGAGAAAGATATTGACAGGATTAGGAACAACTTTTTCTAGAAGTCGGATCCTTTTGCCAGGAAAGGGGTGCATTTAGTTAAGTGGGGTTTACTTTGTAGACCTAAACAATAATATGGTTGGAGGATTATTAATCTCAGGAATTTTAGTTTAGTTCTTAAATCTAAACTAGTTTGGCAATTACTCTCTTATGATTGTCACGTTAAGTGAAAAGACTTAGTGAAGGCTAGGTATATGCATTATCTTTAGCTTGGGGCTATTTTAAACACCTCAACTAACTATTACTTTCTTTTGTGGCTCTGCCTTAAAAGCTGTTTTAATATTATTAATTGTTTTTTCTCTCACCATCTGAGTAATGGAAAAGATACCTTATTCTGGGAACACAAATGGTGGAATGAGAATAAATTAAAATATCTTTTCTCTGAACTATTTTTTATTAGTAGATGGAGGAAAGCCTCTGTCAAACAAATCAGGGAGATATCTAGAGCGGATTTTAACAAGTTGATTGATCTCTCTAAAGTTCAATTAAATGAGTGTTACACTTTGCAATCTCAACTTGATATGTTGGTACATATTATCCAATCTGCTCTCTTGGGGGAGGAGAGGGACGTAATATCCTGGACGCGTACCTCTTTTTTTAACTATTCGGTTAAATCCTGTTATAATATTTTGAACGATGATGGATTAAGATTCACTCTCTGTGAGCAAATATGGCAGACCTGGGTTCTGCTTAAGGTTAAATTATTCTCTTGACTTGTACTTCACAATAAGAATCTCACTAAAGAAAAGTTGGCCAAAAGAGGTTAGGTTGGATCTCTAATCTGTATTTTTTGTAACTTATATATTAAGTCTAATAATCATTTGTTCATGTTCTGTGATTATGTTTCCCAGATTTGGCAATTTTTCATATATTCTCACTTATATCCTGACTTTTATAATTTGTATTACTTATTTTAGCATAAACTTGCTGTTAGATTTTATTTAAGTTATTGTGGTTGGTATGTCTTGATTCAAGTTATTTTCTGGGTAACCTGGAAAGAAAGAAATAGTAGAATTTTCCGTGGTTCTTTTAAGCCTACTTATCTTATTATTTCTGATATCATTGGACTAATGAGTCAATGGTTAGATTCTCTTTCACTAGGGTTTGAGAAAGAGGATCTGAGGAATTCATTATCTTCAATGAAATTAGCATGGACTGCGAATCAAATCTCTACTTCAGATGCTCCCTATTCTTCTACTGATACCAACTTGCAACAGACTACTCTTGCTGATGATATGGGACAGTAGTTTTAATTGTTTTCTTAATAAAATAGAACTTGAGTTGCCAGTTCTGCTGGATGGACTGTAATTTAATGACAAGAGCATTACCTTATCTTCTTTCTGTGATTCTGTTTGTGAATTTTGGACTCCTGATTCCTTTAGATTTTTTCCTTGAGATTGATATCTAATACTACTTAACTTTACCAAAAACTTTAAATATCTCAGAGTCCATTTCACAACCTCCCAAAGATGCCTTCAAGAATTATCCAACTGCCTCTGAAAATATTTGACCTAGCTCACATCATTGCATACATAAGTGATCTATCTGCAGGCGATCTGTTACCAACTGTTGTGGTTGTGTTTTTTTTCTGTATGTTTCTCTTGCTGTCGGTGTCCCTTGTTTTTCTTGTTGCTGTTTTTGTGCCTTGGCTGGCGGCTAGTTTGGTTTGATTTCTGTGTCTCCCTTTGCTGGCAAAGGTTGTGAAAACCCTGTATGAACTTTTTTGCTTTTAATTTATGAATCGTTTCAAAAAAAGACTTCCTGTCCTTTGCCGGCAGCTTGATGGTGGTTTATAGACGACTTGAAGTGGGTCCCAGTTGGAGTACCGACTTTAATTACTTGTCCCAGGCCGAATCTCTGAAATATATTCTTCTTCTTTTTTTTTTTTTAAACGGCTTAAATGTAAATAAGAAATAAAAGTAAAGTGCAAATATTACAAAGTTTTAGGCATAACAGTCTTAACAAAGTATCAAATTTGTCACCAATTATGGAACAAATCAAAATGTAACACAAAAATTTTCTGTTGAAAAGAGGCCAGTATCATTTTTTCAGATTCTCCAAAGAGTTTTGAGAATCGTCTCTAGATGGGATTCTTGTTGAAGAAGGGATAGAAGGGGGAATGGAAGACTCCACGGGTTGTGAAGCCATGGTAAATACAAATTGTAATATTTCCTCCTTTTCAAAACCTGTGATAAGATTTTCTACTTAGAAATTCATCAGATAAATGATATCATTAATGATCAAAGAGTATAATCTTATTGAATTACGAAAAATTCTATTATTCCTTTCTTTCCAAATCAACCAATGATTTGAAGTAACAATGTTCATCCAGAATAAGATAAATCAACTTTGAGATGTGGAGAAGACAAATAAATCAGCAACACAGAAATATCTAGGATAAAGATCTAAAATCAGAAAGAAATCTCAAATATCCCTTGCAAATGTGTAATTCAGAAACAAATGATTATTATTTTCACTATGTGCAGAATAGAATATGCATAATGTAGTCCCAATCCTTCTCTAAAATACATTCTTAATATACCCTTTTTATGAATGACACAACTTCCCTTGCCTTTTGCCTCTATGAATGTTCATTCCTAGGACTTTCTTTGCAACTCTTAGGTCATTTATTTCAAAATTCCTATGAATCTCCATTTAGATTTAAATGTTTCAATCTCATCCGTACATCATAGGCAATAAGCAGGCCATCAACGTAAAGAATCAAGAAAATAAGCTAACCATTGGGAAAATTCTTCAAGTGGATATAACAAGCAAAAAAACCCACGCCAATGTCCAAGAAGTAAAAAAATGAAGAGAAAATTATGAAAACATGTAAATTTATATGGTATGAGAAGAGCATTTACTTAATGCACATGTAGAATCAAATTGAAAATGTTATAAAGAATTTAATTATGAAACATGAAGTAATTACTAATTGTTTGAAGTCAAAGAGATGTATGGTTTGATCGCTAACTAAAATAAAGTATAGATTTATTTTTTGCTCGAGGAGAGAGATAAAAAACTATTGATTGGTAATAAATAAAAGAAAATGATCAATAAATGAAATGAGTTGTAATGGAATCACTTAGAAAGTAGGAGAAAAAGATGATTGTCTTTATTTAATAGGAAATAAAAATAAATAGATAATAAATTAGAAAAAGTACAAAAAGAGAAATGAAAATATCTAAATAAAAAACATGGTAAAGTAGTAAAATTAGAATAAAAATCTAAAATAGTGGAATGACAATGATATAGTTGTAACGTAATCATAAAAGTATTTTTTATAAATTATTAATGTAAACATCTTGATGTCATTGAGGGGATTGTTACTCCGTCACACGCACATGCACATAAAACAAAAAAAAAAGGGCCTGATTAGTATGCCCTGAGTTTCCTCCATGCTATCTGAATTCGGAATGCAAGACATCACCGTCACAATTGATGTTCAAGAGGAAAGCAATGTCACGTAGTTATCTAAGTAGGGGAGATAGACCGAGACTGTCTTCTTTTGAAATGCGTAAGTATCGTACCATACCATCATCTTTTCAAAATGCAGATTCTCTTTAACAGTTGTTATATCATGTCTGAGTTAGATTACGTAATGCTTAGATTTCATTTTGAATTACTTCTGAATAATTTGTGTCGTTAATTTGTAATAAATCATAAAAAATTACATAAACAATTCTAAATAAAGTTTAACTCTCTCACTTTTTACAGAAGTTATAGCTTTTAGATGAGAAAAATCTTGCATAAATTTATGATTATTCAGAAATTAATTGGAAGAAATTTTTAGTAGAAATTAGATAATAAAATATGTAATTACAATATTAATCTTATTATTTTTAATAAATTACTTAAAAAAGAAAGGAAGAAAAAGATTTCCTAAGAGTAGACATGTATTTTAACTTTTGATAGAACCTAAATTTTTATTTGTCAAACAAAATTTTTAAAAATAATCTAAAATCTAACTTCTACAAAATTTAAAATCTCACTTTTACATTAAAAAAATTTCAAATAGAATCTTAGATGGAACATTGAACTTAAATAGGAGGATTTTCATTTTTATTGGCTTTTATGATGAATCTTTCCCACTCGAAATTGATAGATACTCTAATAATGTTATGGATTGACGAAGAGCTCCTTGTATGATAAATTAATAATACATCACTTGATGAACTAAAACAATCACTAGGACTTTTCTCCCTTTCACGAGTCGTAGGAAATGAATGGTGCCTCTTGCACTACAACGAGCCCCACTGGCACTGCAAACGACAAATCAGCATAAAACAGAATGCAAGCTACAACAAATATGGAGTGGTGTAATCTAAAATACCAAAATTGTAACTACACTTGCAAGGAGAATTTCCTCGATTGCTATACTTGATAACATTATAACAAATTTACTGAGATTCGTATAAAAAATATATAATAAGAAAATGGAAAAAATGGCTACCCGTCCGAAAGATTGCTTGTCAAGCTGTTATCGGTTGATGATATGCTGGCTAAGCAAAGAGATTTTAAGTTTCATGGTCCCTGCAACAAACAGAACGGCAGGTTTCTGGGATACAAAGATCAGTCGAGTAAATCTCTCATCTCACTTTGAAACTCCGAGATAAGACTTCATAGTATTCTCTTTCCTGTTTCAGCAACAAATACAATTGGGAGTTACTTTCTGCACATATTTATTATTTATCCAAAAGAAAATGAAAAATAGGTTAAAAAAAGGAGCGAAAATCTAACACAAATAAAAAAGGTAACATGAATATACGTATGTGGCTTCAAGGCTTCCTGCTCCAACAATCTCTACCGAGGGCATGTGCTATTCTAAGTAATTGATATGACAAACCTCTCAACAAAATTTACTTTGAGAAGATTTTACTTATGTTTTACTGGAGCGAAGTATTTGGTTTTTTCCATGCTGATAATCGGATAGTGAATGTTCTATTCTAGAAAAGAAGTGCATAATCATCCAAAAATGAGACGATAAGTCCATTATGAAACAAAGGTATGTGAATGCACATTCTCCATATCTATAAGTCCTTTACTAATCTGAGCTATATAGATAGGAGTTTAAACAGGAACCCTAATACCCTATTAAAAACACAAACCTTTTTTACTTTCTAAACAGAGTAATTTCATGCATTTTAGATGAAGAGCAGCAAACAAATGTACAATTGCAACTTGCAACAAAAACAATAAATCATAAAGAGCAAAGATGTTATAGTTGTGAATTAGTATACGTACCTTCTCTGAGACTGAAGGTGAAACTTTTTTCAGTGCTTGTTCAAAATGAGATGCCTTTATCAGTGAATGTTCTATAGCTAAATTATCTAGTTCGATAGCCACTGGATCCTCCTCATCTGATGCAATCAACATGGCTTCCTTCACCTGGTAGAATTGTGTTGAACACCCAAAAAATATAGAAATATTGGAAGGTGCATGCATAAGGAAATGTCAAAACTTCCTGCTGACTATAATAGCAAGATCAAAATACTGATAACAAATATAAACATGCTTATTACCACTTCTCCAAGATCAGCTCCACTGAAGTTCATGCATGCCTCACTCCTTCCAATCCTATCCAAATCTACATCACTGGCAAGAGGGCTCTTCCGCACAAGAGCTTTTAGAATCAATACGCGCTCTTCTTCATTTGGAAGTGTAACATATAATACTTTCCCTAATCTTCGTGGACGTAAGAGGGCAGGATCCACAACCTCAAGTCTACAAGAATACTTCAAGAATTGAGTTGTCGAGTTTTATCAACGTACACAAAAACTGCATATGAAAGTTACCTATTTGTGGCTCCAATAACATAAACACCACGACGTTCGTCTGCACCATCTAGTTCTAAGAGTAACTGCATTTAGATACTGACAAAATAAATACACTTTGCATATCTAGCTATTCGCACATGTATAAGATGAAAGAAAGCCATATAAAAGGAAAAAGGAGAACTCGGTTTTCTAGAGCTGTAACCTGGTTCAAAAGACGCTCAACAACCCACCCTCCATCATTTCCACGCTTAGTTGCCAGGGCATCAATCTGCGACAATTAAGCACCACATCCACACCTAATGAGTAATTAGCTAAGATATTTGGAAGAGACCGCAATTTGACCTGTGTATGAAAATATTGTGCATTATACCTCATCAAAGAATAGTATGCATGGAGAACATGTACGAGCACGGCTGAAAATTGTCCTAATTGCCAGCTCACTTTCACCAACATACTTGTTCAAGAGTTCAGGCCCCTGATACAGCAAAAAGTAAAAGGTCAACAGCTAAACCTAGAAGCCTACAACAGGGGGAGAAAATTCAGGAGAACTTAAAAAAGGAGACGAAGATATAAATAGTCCAACCTTGATGTAAATAAAATTTGCTCCTGCTTCATTAGCTACAGCCTTAGCAATCAAGGTTTTGCCACAACCAGGTGGCCCATATAACAAAAACCCAGTCTCTGATGTTACGCCAAGTTTCTGAAGAGATTACAACCAAGGAATTTAGGGGAAAAAATCAATTAAACATGGCTTCAAAAGAAAGAAAGAGCATTTCTATAATGGGAAGCACATGTACAGGAGATGTGTACATCAAATATGTGAGACATAGTGAAACGACTGAGTGACATATACATTCAAATGTGTTAAGAATCCAAGATGAGTATAGCAAATATGAGAAACATAGCCTAACAGACGAGTGCCATATACATTGAAAAATGTTGCGATTCCTGCCATATTGCTGTTAATATCTCCTCCATCACACCCCCCCCACCCCCCCCCACACACACACACACACACAATACAACAATAGTTGTCAGCTTTATTCACTAAACCATTAGGTCACGATCATCCAAATAAAAAAGACAATTAGTGGGTTGACCCAAGATCATAAAGATAAATTGTGCAATCTTCTTTTTATTTGAGCAATCATAAAATATGCAATCATATCATTTTCCAATGTGAGACTAATCTTCACACTGACACTCACAGTTATATGTGTGACCTTTTTTGAGTCATGTACAAGTCTCCTTTTGGATTAAAAGTAGATGCATTAGGTTGAGCCACTTTGTAGCTTGTAATACTATTGTTAGGGAATCCAAATTAAAACCAATAGGAAAAAATGGATTACAAGTGCAATCGCACTTCCTTGTGGAGTTGTGGGACTATTCGTGAAATTGCTTTCTAAAAGTCTTTAAGAGAGACCTTTTCCAAACCACTTCTAACCTTTAAATATAAATCAATTATCTACCAATATCTTTTGTTGTTAAAGGTATTTGTCTATGTTTAACAACCAGTAATAGAGGTAGTTGCACGGGAATTTATTATTATTGTATGGCAGAGTAGGAAAAAAAACAGCTCATTTGCAAGCAAATGAAAGGCCACAATAATGAATAACCTTTTTTTTTTTTGAGAAATGGTAGGTTTTTATTATTAATGAAAGACCCATCTGTACCCAAAAAAAGAGAAAACAAGGCACCTTCTCAGGAAAAGAAAAAAATAATAATAACAAACAACTAAACAGGTAATAAAGGAAGATTTGCTTTGCCGATGCTAAATTAAATACAAGTTGAAATATGGCCAATTCTTTACCTCATACTTTTCATGGTTCTTTATATGTCGAACAATGTAGCGATTAAATTCTCTCCTGATTGAATCAAGTCCTCCGACATCATCCCACTTGACAGCAGGTATGGAAGAAAATCCTTCTCTTCTTAAAGAAGGTTGAACCAGTTTAGCAGCTTCCTGCCCACAACCAACCATAAAGAGAAAAACATGAAATAAAACGCTTGATTTCTTCTTTTTAATCAGCACAAAAGGAGATAAAATGCCACAGAAGAATTCCAAGATGCAGACGCCTACTATGTGATGACATAACATAGATTGTATTAATAACATAATTCTATTTTACGTAGATAATTTTGATCAAAATCATAAATGCTCATTCCATCAATATGACCGCAAATGATAATTCTACCAATAACTTGTATAAATGTCCACTCATGAACTGGTAAAGTTAGTAAAGTGTTACCTCAAAATCGACCATAGTGATGTTGAGCCCGACCATTTCTTTGGGTGCCCAAGTTTGCTTCACCCATGCATATTCATCATTTTCTTTGTTTTCTCTATAAAATTCGATCTTTCTCCTGTAGTTAATTCTTCTAATTGCCAGTCGCCCGGCCTTATCCACAAGTGCCTTCAAATCAGCTCCAACGAAGCCAGGTGTAGATTTAGCAACCTTTTGGAGATCAAATGTACCCTCAAGTTTAAGTTTTTTAGTGAACACTGTCAAGATCTCTTTCCGTGCATTTTCATCTGGTACACCCAAAACAATCTCATGGTCAAAGCGTCCAGGTCTTCTTAATGCTGGGTCAACAGCATCAGGTCTGTTTGTAGCTCCAATAACGAGAACATAACCAGGCTTATTTTCAGATGTTTCTGAATCACTCGCTGACTTCAGTGTTTGGTGACATTCATCCATGCATGTCATCAATTGAGTAACAATCCGCCTCTCCATCTCCTTCTGTAAGTTTTCTCTCTTAGAAGCAATAGCATCGATTTCATCGATAAATACAATTGAGGGGGTGGTGCGGTATGCCTTCTTGAAAAGATTTCGAATATTCTCTTCAGATTCACCTATAATGTTAATGTAATTATCATCAGAATAAAGTTCTTGGACTAGTAAAATGATCTAATAGGATTTTAGAAAATGGAAAGAGGGAAGGGGAAATGACAATTTTGGACAATATATTAAACTAGAAATATACAAAAGGATGTAGACACCAACAAGAGTAGCCAATAAATTCCACCAAAACCTTTTAAATGGACAGATTCTCCTGAAAATATTACCAATTTATGTAATATTGTTATATTTGCTTCCTTTAAACATCACAAAGAGGCATTTGTATTGGCACTTGGTGAATTGTGATGGAAGCATGAGGTACGTTACTTGCAAACGACTGTTAGATGTGAAAGTATGATAAAACTTGAATAGTATAAAGTAAATGTACTCACCAGAGACGCCCGAGACAACTTCTGTGGCGGAGATTCTGTAGAAAGGAACTCCAGTCTCATTAGCAATGGCATGGGCAAGCCTCGTCTTCCCACATCCAGGAGGACCGTGCAACAGAATCCCAGCCATAGGCCTAACACCTAGTTCTCTAGGCAATTCGGGGTGCAGAAGTGGGACGATCACCTCCATGGTAAGCTCCTCCAGCACACCTTTAATCCCCCCGAAGTCCTGAAATCTCGGCGGCACCGTCTCCATCCCTTTCTCCAACTCTCCGGAATCTCCCTCACCACCACCTCTCGCAACCGCCGGTGTCTGCTCGATCTCTCTCCCACCGGCCGATCCCAGCAACCTCCTTTTCGGCTTATCGACTGCATTCTCAATCTCCATGACAACATCCTCCTTCCCCTCGCTTCTACACGTCACTGCCGCTACCGCCTGCTTCTTGTACTTCTCCCGCAGCATGACCTTCGTGATATCGAAATCCGGATCTAACTTCGCGTCGAACACCGCATCCTCTCCCTCCGACGAGTACGTCGAACTGGAATTCGAAGCCGACGAGACAGAAGAGCTCGTCGACTCCCTCTTCTTCCGCTTCCGCCGCAAATGCTCCTCTTCCGCAAGAAGCAGTCTTTCCTCGTCGCCGTCTCTACCACCACCACCACCACGACGTTTGCGGGAGGACGAGCCATTCGATCCATCGTCCTCTTCGCGGGAGTCCCCCGTGGCTCCGTTGGCGTGCGGGGGAGGATGGAGGTGGAGAAGGACGTCGTGGACGCGGCGGGTGAAGGGCTGGAGTTTGAGGCGGCCGTACTCCGGGAAGCGGGGGCGGAGGTGGTCGACTATGGAGTCGGTGTGTGAGGGGCAAAGGACGGGGACCTGGAATTTGCAATTCTCGATGCGGCGGAGGAGGAGGCGGTCCATTGCCGACGGGGACATGACGCCCCGCCCTCCTCGAGCTTTCCTTGCCATGGGGAGGGGGTGGAGGAGAGGAACGAGGGAGAAACCCTAGAGATGTATTTTGTAAGATTTATTGGAGGTTTAGGGAGTGATGTCTAATTCTTGTGGAATTATAGGTATGGGAAAAACTTGATTAGTTTTGAACTTTTGACAGAAATATACATAAAAGTTCTTTCAATTTTTTACCGAAATAACTCATGTTTTTTTATTCAAACTCCTAGGCCAAGCCGAATACTATAAAACTATGTGGAATTTTTTATGTCTTTCTTTTTACTATTTTATCTAAATGATCAAGATGTTTTTTTTTTTTGTAAACTAAATGATCAAGATGTCGTTAGACTTATGGAAGATGTAATTCAAGGCGTATCTCTTTTGAAATTCAATAAATTATAGGACCAACCTATACTGTGTTGCATGAATGATCTTTTTTTAAATAGTGTTTGGTAATAATTATTTTCTACAATTTATTGAAAATAATTATTTATAGATAAAAAATTAAACCAAATACATAAAAAAACGTTAACTTATTTAAAACGTCAACTTATTTCTCATAGATAAAACTCATTAAAAACATTGAAAATAAAAAAATATAGGAGACAGTTTTTTGAAAAAAGTTAAGATCTTTTTCCCATTATTTCCCATATTATCCTCATTAAAAACAAAAAATTACAGATAAAAATCAAAAAATCTCATGAGTCTTGCAACACTTTTTCTTCCTCAAACCTACATCGTCGCTATCCTTCTTCCTCTTCTTCTAGGGTACACCTCCATCGCCTCCTGTAGCGTCATTACGGCTTAGCTTTGGAACCAAAGATTTGTCTTGAAGTCTTGGGCAATCTCGCGACGAGCCTCTGGAATGGAAACTTCCAAATCAGAAGCTCTGTGCTCTTCTAGTACTTACCGATCTCGCAGAAGGCGACTGTCCTGGAGCAGAAGTGGTGGGGCTTCTTCACCCCTCTGGTGGCGAGGGCGAACTTCCAGGTGGCCTTGGTGGCGAGGTACTTTCGAAGGGCCTTCCCTCCCATCGACTTGCTGGGTGTCTACTTCATGCGAGCCATGGAATGAGAGTTACTAGGTTTCGTAGAAGGAAGAGAGAAGAAGACGAAAGAAAGGAAGCTTGACACATTATTGCTCTGGCCATGGTGATGTTGATGGACTGCTGGGATAGGGCACCAAAGCTCGGCATGGCAGCGACACCGACACTCCTTGGGGTTGTGTGGAGTGGAGATCGTAGGAGTTGTCAACCGTTGATCGTTGCTGGTGGACATGAGTTAAGAGACCAACGACTCAAACGGGGCCACATCAGGGTTGAGGATCGTCGCCATCTGCTATTCCATCGGATCTAATTTGCAGTTGTGCACAGAAGAGATTTAGGACTTTAGTGGAAGCGAGAGAGAATAACAGAACAGACACAAGATGAGGATTTTGGCTTTGTGCAATAAGGAATAATTTAGACATTTTAATAAAAAATAATCACTTTTCATGTTTGTTTATTCCAACACGATTATAAAGAACAAAAAAAAAAGAGCTCTTAACAGGACTTATTTAAGAAAAGTTAATTTTTCACTATAATCAGTTTACCTATAATCGTTATTAAACGCAACTTTAGTTAAATTTATTATTAAAAAGTTGTGTTAGAGCGTCTAATGTCTTTTCCTTTGCTACAACTTCCAAATATTGTCTGTAGTCACTTGGTCTAGTGGTGAAGTTTCTTTGTGGTTGTACGAGAAGTCGGGAGTTCGACTCCCACGGACATCATATATATTACATCACTTGGTGGTGATTTATCATAACCAAGTGTTTGAGTGTAATATATATCAATTACCGTTTACAAAAAAAAAACTTCCAAATATTTTCCTAGAAGAATAAAAAATATCGACATTGAGTTAGTCTCAAGGAAATCTTGGCCTTCAAAAGAACTTGAGATGAGTACCTTTATGACTATACATACATAGTAGAAATAAGTTACATTAGTTCCTAATGCGATAAAAACATCGATGGTAGAAGCTCTCCTCAATGCATGATATGATCCAGAAAATCTACAAAGATAGCTAGTGTCACATCGATCTAGTCAAAATTCCACAACATGATCAAAAGTGAAATGAAATAAAAATTAAACTTTTAGCCCAACTCAAAATAAAAAGAAGATAGTTAGGAAAAAAATCTCATAAAACATCTAAGTCTTACCTCCAACCAATAATAAATTGCATACGTGTGCAAAGCACTAGTCTTAGAAACATTCCCAAAGGAGTGTTGTAATTTTTGTTATTTAACCAACAACCTACATGATGAAGCATAGGAAGAACCATAAAAAGAAAAATATAACTCCAAAGGAATTGATTTAATGGAGTGTACATGCTTGCATGGAAGAAATTAAGACTACTACTTGCCTCTTGAACACATTGTATGAGAGACCTTGGACATATAAGTTATAAGATCGACATTGTATGATGGACATATAAGCAACAATTGCCTTTTGCTCAGCTGCAACTATATCTACATGATTCACTCCTTCAATTGGTTTAAGAGAACATTGGATAAGTGAAACATTTATAGTAGAAGTTTTAGGATAAATTTAAAAAATGATGTAGCCAAACATAACCTAAACTTCATAGACACGTTATATTAACAATGTTAAAGAGAAGCAACAACATTGATTTTAACTATGTCACAAAAAAGAAGAAATGATTGAGTATAATGAACAAAAGACAATTTGCAAGGTTCACTTTGACATCAACTTTGTAATCTCGAGTTCAAGCTATTGAGCCTCCGTGTCAAGAAAGTACTCCAATCATGATCTAATTAATACCAATGAGGTTGAGAATTTCCTTATATAGTTACTATTGGTTTCACATTATTCTAATATGACGATTTGATGTTTATAATAATAAAAGCAACTATGATTACTTCCTATTTCCTTGTTATAATTTATGAATCATGATTGGAAGAAGACCCATGCATATCAGAAGCTACTTTTGCTTACTAACTTCCTTTACAAAAGCACAATGTCCACTAACCAAATTAAGTTGTAGAAATGTCTTATAAATGATAGAAAGTATGGGTAAAAAATAAAGAATTATCAAGTACAACAGAAGATTGATGAATGGAGTAAATTCAAGATGTTATATCAACAAGATTTCCTACAACATAAATAAAGATGTCAAACAATTGAAGAAGCAAGAACTCACCTAGGCAGTTGCATATGAAGTCATAACCTAAACTTACCAGAAGTTTGACTCCATTCTCAATAAGTCTCAATAAGGTTAGAAATGCCCACTTCCAAATCCCTCATCGAGTAAGTGAGCATGGCCTGGTAGACAATAGGGCTGCATGTTACAAAATTTATATCTCCTACTCCAAGGGCACTTCTAGCAGTTTGCAAGTTCAGATTGCTTTGTGATATCATAGTACTAGAATAATTGTTGAGTTACTAAGTTAGCATAAAACAATATGATCGAGCTAAATCAATCAAAACAAACCCAAAAAGAAACTCTTACATTTATATCTCCAGCGATTCTCATAATTGAGCTAAAAATGATATTGCAATCCAAATATGAAGCCAAATAAGCAGTTTTACAGGAAAAATATTGCACATAACTAGAATAGCAGACATCAAGTTTTTGGGCAACAACTATCAGAAAAGAAATTTCCACTTTTCAAGTACAATAAGATAAAAGAACAGTCACCTAGCTAAAACATTCTATAGAAGCAAAATGGTTGCAAATAATTACAAAACAAAGAAAGACAATGAATGGCTATCAGACATCTCGTTCTATTGGTTTCCATTTATAAAAAGAATTATCTCTGCTATTTGCTAGATAGCAATAGAAGTCATGAAGGGAATGACAGCTAAAGCATGCGAATAAAATTTTCTGGGGAGGGATGGATGGAAGAAGATCATATAATCCACTAGGATGTGAGGGAGTAGCAACTAAAGCATGCTGTTGCACTTCCGT